>JAUZNJ010048783.1:0-31218 GCA_034780135.1 Jordanella pulchra
CCCTAAAGGGCGCGCCTCACATTTTGAGAGAAAAAAAAGACTTTTGTATGCGCCTTATGGTCGTGAAAATACGGTAAAAGACTGTAAGACCTGCTATAGATGCCGGTGAAGCCCTTTAAACGCTCCAATAAACGAAGATAAGACTAACATACACCAATAATCGATATGGCAGAGAAAACAGAACTTTACCTTTTCTTAAGCTCCTCCCTTTACATGGATTGCTCCAAAATTTTGCTCCCACTCTTTCTGAAAGTATCCGTCTCTCAACTTAAGGTTGAGCAAAAACACATCTTTAAGAAACTAAAAAAATGACTAAACAACTGTTGAGTTAGTGTAGACTTGAATTAACAGAGAAAACTCATACCATAAATGAAGAAAGATAAGAGCTACCATCTGCTCCAATAAAAGAAGGGAAAACATAGAATTAGTTCTAGTGAACAAAGATCAGACTTACCTGACCCTTAAGGATGAGACTGGTTCTGATAAAAGATAGAAAGACCAACCATAGAGAACAAAGTAAGTCTCAGCATATTCTCTGGTGGGAAAGAAAGCTTTCCATATTTTAAGTTTCTTACAAAAACTCAATATATTGGTTAAAGTTTAGGTTTAGGTTTAGTTTAGGAAGGATTTCTTTAAAAACTGTTTAGTTTAATTACCTAGGAGTATTTATCTTATTTTTTCAAAAGCTTGCAGTGGTTATTTAATGTTGGGTGAAAGGATTTCCTAACTATGCAGATGGTTTCTCCACATCTAAAAGCCAGAAAATAGGAAGGACCACAAACATAAGGGTTGAGTGTTGAACCCTGGCAAATGTGCAAGCATTGACTGGAAGGATCGGGCCTCAAAAACTGCATTAATCTGCTCACTTTGATTCCGGTAAATTATGTCAATCTTTTTGGTTGACACAGCAATATAATCGTGTTGAATTTTGCTCCAACGTTCCACTTTCTAGAGGCCTCGATTAGTGGGATGTTTCTTAAGATTTTCTCATGAGACATTCCTGCCGTGTGTTAAAAGTAATCCGTTCTGCTCATAAGGACGTCCCAAACACACTGATTGCAAATCACTACATATTGAAAGGTCTTGGCTGATATGCCTTTTCTTACTGTTATGTTTTTTGCTCTGTCAAACTTAAACCACAAATCATCTTCATTCACTCTTCCTCGTTGGTGATGTTTAATTTAGGCCATGAAGCTCCTCTATTGTGTAGGCAGTCTTCATTAGATAAGTCGTGGTAAGATATAAGAGGCAGTTTGACATCAACACTTTTCAGCAGTTTTCAGCTTTTTAGATGTGTGAGAACAGTGTATATTTATTAACGAATTAATGGGGTGCTAAGGCTGGAGTATATTATTCTAAAACTGATCTGTGGCTGGGGTAACATTCAGATTTATGTTCTTTGAAATGAAAGATTTTATAAAACCAAGAGGAGCTTCATAAATTCTTGACAAAGCAGGCATGAATGCCTCCTTGGTTGTGAATATTTCAAGAACTGAAACTGCATTGATTGTCAAATTTAAATTTGGGATAGTGGTTAAGCACGCAGGCTTGGGTCCTCAACACGGCCGTCACTGGTCTGAGTCCCAGCCAGTCAACCTTTGCCACATGTGTTTCCCGCTCTCTACTCCTCTTTCCTGTCTGCCTACTTAACAAAAAAATGAAACAAAAATAAAGGCCACCAGAGCCTAAAAAATAACATACAAAAAATAGAATGAGCACTTTTAAAAATAACCAATGTTGGTTACTCATGAACAAGCTGTGAATAACATAAACAACAATATGGTAAACAAAGATCATTTTCACATCGGTTTTCCCTTAAGGTTTTTTAATGATAGGTGGCGGAAACACTTTACCATTTATTTGGAGGTTGTTTCAAAGCTTGGAGCCACCGAGAAATCCAAGATCCACAGCCCTAACCTGAGATCTAAGAGGAAGGTGTAACCTAATTCAGTCATTCATTCCCAAGATGAAAAGCTCAGTGGTAATCCAATGAAAGGATGCTGCCTTCAGGGACTTTAAGTTGTTTACATCTTCATTCCAAAATTGCAAGATTTTAATAAAATGTGAGAATAATAAAAACTTTTTTTTCTTTAATAAACAATATGCAACATAGAAGCTGAGTTATTATGTGTCTTCATGCTGAACGACAGCCCGGTTCAAAAAAGCAGAACCATCTATCAGGATGTGGGAAATGACAGACGCAAACAGCCTGTAAGCTGGCAGCACCTTCATCTCCCAGCTGAGTATCCATCAGCACCAGCTGCCCTCATGCATAGTGTTTAACAGCAGCTTCAGAGGTTCTTTCTGGTCCAGTCTTTTCCCTCGCCACCCAGACTGTCTCCCTGTTAGCGCAGTCCTTCTTTGTCTGCTGTTTGCAGCTTCTCCTGAACATCTTGTATCCAGAGAGCCATCTATCAGGATGAAACAAATGAGTCATTAAGGCAGCTTACCGAGCAGCCCAGCAAGGCTAATTCTGCCCTCCTCCTGAAACGTGTGGGAGTTTTTAATATTGTAGAGAAGAAGAACATGTCACCCTGGGACCAGTTTGGCTTTTCATCAATCTGCCATTTCCTTTTTTCTTTGGTTGTTATTTTTCTCCCTCTCGCCCACACAGGCTGAGAGCAGCCATACAGAGATCCAGAACAAAGCTTTCTTATTGTACTTTAGTTTAAAACTCATCTCTTGTTTTGTGGAGGTCTCACAGGAAACATGGACTTGAGAGAGGTGGATGTTTTTCCATTAAAAGCTCTGGGAATATTATGAAATCTCTTTGTTATGCACAGCAAAGTTTTGCCCCTCTTTTATTTTTTTCTGTGTTCAAATTACAAATGAAAGTTAGGGGGGAAAAAAGGAACACAAAGCTTTTTTTCTCTCTTCTCCTTGTGAGCAGGCAACTCCTCACAAGCCGTCATAGTAGAAATATGTCTGTAGTTATTTAATAAAAACAAACTCAATAGTAAACAACTTTTAATATCAAACACCGACAACTCTATCATAGATCTATTGAAGAACAATTCTAATTATAAATGAAAGCATAATGATTAAAACGTTTGTGACGTGGCAAAAAGAATCAGTTTATCTTAGATGTGTGAAATCCTCATATTTAACTCCAGACTTTGATTAGGTCACTCAAAAAGTTTCACTTTTGAGCTCACCTGAGGTTTATTTTGTTGCTGACCTTTGAATCATTGACCTCCTGCAGAACCAGGTGATATTAACCTTAAAGGAGCAATAGGTTCAAATTCATTATTCTAAATAGACAGAAATAAAAATAAAATTTTGTGAAAAACTATAGGTATGTTTTTAGATGAAATACGGTGCGACGTCACACTCCGTTGTTCTCATGTGGCTGCACGTGCATGTAAATCCGTAGGAGCTCCAGAGGTTCTCTCGCTAACAGAGTTATAAAGTTTGTGAGTTACTTACTTTTTTATTGCTCATGTTCTTCTGTAATGCTGTTGTGCTGTAAATTTATCCTTTACCACCAAACCTAAAAGTGATTACCAGGGCAGTTTTCATGTCTACTTTTATCGCATTTCAGGTGCACTAAACAAAATAATTCATGCTTAATTCTTGAGCATATTTAGTTACTTTTATTGTTTCATGTTAGCAAGTTTGGACACGAAAGATGTTAAAGTAAATAAATATGCTTAAGTAGATGCAAAAAAGCATACATTTTTTTGCAGTGTGCAAACTTACACACATATATTTCTGTGGTCTTTGTGGCCACAAACGAGGGAGTGATAGAATGACACACTGGAGAGAAATTTTGTGAAAAGATTTAGACTGGCAGAAATTGCAGTAGGCTAGTGGAATAATCATAGAGAAAAAAGATTAACGCAGTAGGAACCAAAACATCTTTATGTGATTAACTCAAAAAAAAAACAAAAAAACATAATGACTGATCTTGGATGTTAATGAAGAAACATGTTTAGGAATAAATGTAAAATGTCTGTGTTGCACCTTATTTTAACCAAGTTTTCATATCCAGTGTAAATGTTTTTTTCATTGTAACTAGTTAAATAATAAAACAGAGGATAAACAATAAAAACTGAACACTTAATCCCCCCTAAAAAAAGGACAAGTTATGATGATATGGAATGTGAGGCGAGTGCTACGACAGGCTTTCAGCCATACATTCCTGCAACTCACTTTGACCTCATTCTGTGATCTGTTGATTTGATCATCTGAGAGAAAAAACAGCTCAATAACTGTCTATCCCATATATAGGAAACTGAGCTGCAGAGATTTATGTACATGTAATCTGCGCAAAAACTGCATGTGATTGATCTGATAGATTCACCGATTCAGTTCCTTTAATAGGATGGAGAATGTTTTAACATGAGCAACAAGCAAAAGAACATGAAAAACGTCAGGGACTCACTGAGGAGGAGGAGGAGACGCTTGACTTCACCTTCCTGTGTTTCCTCCCACACAGAGACGGATTATAGAGTCTTAGAAAGAATGGCTTCCATCTGGACAGAGACGGTGTGTGTGTGTGTGTGTCAAGGGATTTCTCTCCCTCTGAAACATCTGGAGGAACAATCTGCTGTAAATAAGCAGCAGCAGCTCGCTGCCACCCGATAAATAAAAGGAGAAGAAGCTGTGGCCTGTTTCTGCTCATACACACAGACACATGCTTTTCCGGCTCGCTCTGCTCCTGACTAACATGATGGATACATACCAGCACACACACACACACAATGTAAGGCTGCTTGTCACGTATGCATGCATGTCTCTGTACACTGCAGCTTTTATTCCATCAAACGTGTCGTGGGAGAAAAGCACACACTCATGTGTAAGCCTCTGTTTCATAAACCCATCAGTTTCTCTTAAAATGCACATTTTACTCCAGATCAGCGGGGGAAATTAATATACAAACAGAAGTTTCTGCAGCAACATTTTAACATCTAACTTTAAATGTTAATAGAAAAATAATTCAATTATTAAAACTGCTAATGAGTTCAACTCACTAGAGGTTGTAAAAACCTCTAACCTGGCTTTGTTATGACAATCAATTTAGTTTTTTTAGACACTGTACTGAATTAAAGATTTTTTAAATTATTAATATCATCCAGATTTCAGGATGAATCTAAATTTAAAGAAACGACAAAAGTTTGTTAACAGAAATTAGTATAAATAGGAAACAACTTTCATTAAAACAAGCTTTTCATCTTCTTCAGCTCCTATCGGTATTTCCTGCTAAAATATGTCTAATAAAACATTTTTGTCTGGTTTGAAATTTTTTGATTTAAAAAGTTATGTTTGGTTACTGTGCTCTGCATCCTTTCAAACTATACATAAAAAGAAATTGTCAAGTCTATAAACTTTGAATAGAAATGACTTTAGAAGTCAAATAAAATCTAATTTTAAAAGATGGACGCAGCAAGAATATAATGGTGAAAGATTTACTTAAAAACATACAGCCTATTTTCTGACCTTAAACTTAAAAGGTAGGTTTAAGCATTTTTGTACTGCTGATATTCGTTTGTCAGGTCCAGAAGAACAATGAACAGCAAGGAACAACGACAGAACAACTATTCCTGGAACAGGAAGAAATATCAGAAGACTTGATGGGAATAATGGAAGTGCTACTATACCAGTACAAATCTAAACTGACAGGTGGAACTCTAGAACCAAGGGAGAGCTTAGATTTAGAGTCTGATTATGAGAACCGACAGAAAGACGACTGATTTTCAGAGGATTGGAATGGTGAGAACCAATCATCCCCCATGTCACTGTGTAATGACTGGATTTATGGAAAATAATCTATGAGCAATGCACAGCTAAATTATATTATTATATTAGGGATGTAAACATATAATCAACTTATAATTAATCGTTGCTTAATAGTTTAAGACATCAAAAATTTGTGTTTCTTTCCAATTAATTGATAACGTCTGTTTAAAACTTACAATAAAGCTCACTGTAGTCTATCGTGCCACACAATTAGATGGGATCCTCGCTCACATTTATATTTACAGTTTTAACCAATTCAGTAAGCAAATATTTTAAACAAGTTCACTCAAAACAACGGTTGTTCTAATCAATACCCTGATGCAGCCCTCCCCAGTTTTCCCTTGATCTGCCAATAAATGTCACCTTGAGGGACCCAGTGTGTCCAGTGTGCTTGATGATAACATGCCACCTATTATATTGACAGAATTCATCTCCTGCCACATAAAGTACATTTATACAAGATTCTACTTTTCCCTGCAAAAGAGAATGATTTTGTTGCAATGGCCTGTTCAAAGTCCAGACCTGAGCCTGACTAAAATGTTGTGTTAAGAACTTCAGAAAGCTGAGCAGAAACCACAACGACCCGAAACAACGATGGAAGGCATGCATCAAAATTTCCAAAGTCAATGGTATTATTTACTAAGTTAAAAGCATCCACAGGCCATAAGCTGTTCATGTTAGAAACATCCAATGATTGCAGTGATTCAGTTCAATCATTCATGCGTGGAAGACAAGTTCCTGTTTGACCTCTATTATAGCTTAAAAATAGATGGGGTCCACCCGTCACACACCTTTGTTATTCCTTTAGCATACTTGTGTGAACATGTTTGTTAACGAACATGTGTGCTAACAGAGTCCATGTCTGTTAAACCAACTTGTGCTTTAGCAGGTCTCTCACACACCCATGCATCCCCCTGAGCCCCTCTTGGAGCGTTCACCCAGCATTCTTGTCGTTCGCGCCAACAAAGTGTCCTCCCTCAGCGCCCTGCAGTCCATCAGAGAAGAAGAGCTCCCAGTCCCAGCTGCTGCTGCTGCCATTATGGCAACTGGAGATGATCTCGTGGGACAGAAAGCCAAAAAACACAGGCTTGTTTGTGGTGTTGATGATGCATTTGCTTTTCTGTGTTCAGATCGACGTGCTGCACAAACAGAGCGTTGGCTGCTTTGGTTGGCAGAGGCGCAGGTCGGTAATTAGACTTTCCTCGCCAAGCACACAGTCTCATGGTAATTGGAGTTGGAGCAGAGGATTGTGGGAGTTAAAAGAATAATAATGAATAATCATCTCCTGCCGGCTGAGTGCAGAAAACTGGACAGGTACCTGGTACCAAACAGTGCAAAGGGATGAGTTCTGTTCAGTAGATGGAAACATGACCAGGAACGTATTTAGGGAAAAGTCTTGAGAAACTTGATAGCTTTTTGTATCAGTTGGGTCTAACATCCAGAGAGATCAAAGAAGATGTCCAACATCGGCCTCTAAAGATGAAGCAGAGTAGGATGAGTATGTTTTTTATTTTTTTTTTTTGCTTGTTTGTTTGTTTTGTTTTATGAAGATCTGTAAAAACTCCCAACCCAGAAGTCGACAGATGTCAAGACTGAATTCTTTGTGAATAAATCCTGAGAGTGGTGGAGGGCCACAGTTAAGAGTGTGGTTTTGTTGTACAAATACCACCAAACCTGGAAGGTTCCTGAGGTTTTCCGAGCTATTTTGGTCATTTGGAAATGCTCTAGACATACCTGCAGCACAGAGCACTGACAGCATGTGAGGGCAAACAGTGATGATCCAAGAAATGATTTCCAACAGAGGTTTAGCATTACTAATTGAATCTTTTATCCATCACATGAGAACATTTTCAGTTTTGGTCAAATCACTAAAGCAGCTGCCAGCAGTTAGCCTTTCAATGCTCGGAGAAGAAAGGAGAACTTCACTGAACATCGCTAAAAATGTTTACTTTAAATGATTCTTAAAGATGTTATTATTGTTAGCTTCTTGACTTCCATAGGGGGGAAGATCAAAATGCAATGTATGACTTTAACCCTGTGACTGCAGAGCGAGTTAGAAAAGAGGTGTTGGAAAAAAATGGCTGAATTTTATGAACAGTCACATTGGAACAGTTACAGTGGAGCAAACACAGTGAGAAACTTTCAGTGGAAAAGTCATGATAGAACAGTTGCAAACATACTGTCCAATTAGAACAATCAGAGTGGAACTGTTGCAGAGTAAAAATTGTATTTGAACAGCCACAATGGAAAAGTTACAGGGGAACTGACACACAATTAACAGGCGCAGTTGAAGCTAGAGCAGGACAACCGCATTGCTCATTAACCTTTATTAATTATGTATAAAGATTTGTAAGGGCAAGCTTGTATAAATAGAGTTATGGGTAAAATTATCAAACTGCCCCTGTTTTTTTTTGTGATGTTCATCTTATTTATCTGGGAATATACCTTTAGAAAAAAACAACATTGTTCAAAGTGTTAAAAAATAAAAAGTAAAAACAAAAACACTTAACTGATGCTATGACATCAAGAGCAAAAACCAGATTTACTTTTGAGAAACAGAGAGGTATATTAAAGCTACATCATCCTGAATTAATTCAGAGAGTCAGAAGATTAGTTGCTCCAAATGTAACCTCTTAATAGCAGTCCCTTTCTTTATGACAAATCAGTGGCTCGGGTTACCCTGAGCTATTTCTATAGTTATGCTGCTATAGGTTTAGACTGCTGGGGGACATAGGGGCCACTTTTCAGCATTCTGTTTCACTCTATCACTAATGTCTCATTCTTCAGTATTCGTTACTTTTGCCTCTAACGTTATGCTCTCTCCTCTTTTCCCGTCACAGTAGCTTCATCTCATCTGTTCCTGTTTGGCTGTGATTCCATACTGGAGTGAAAAATAAACTGGTTTTCTGCCATCAACACCTTTCTTTATAAATGTTGGAGTTGGGCCTGTTTTCTTCTTGTTTTTTTTGTTTTTTTGTTTGTTTGTTTGTTTGCTTGTTTGTTTGTTTGTTTGTTTTTAGTCCCGTTTCTCTTACTATGACTAACTGTAAGTTCTTTCTTTCCTCCATGGGTACTGACTTAGAGCTTGTCTGCCTGGCTATGTCTTACCTGGTTAGGGCCACCAGTGGAGCAATTACCTTTTGTATCTCTGCTTCTTTCTGTCTTCTTCTGTCTCCTTAAACCCCAGTCGGCCTTGGCAGATGGCCGCTCACACTGGGGCTGGTTCTGCTGGAGGTTTCTTCCTGTTGAAATGGAGTTTTCCTCTCCATTGTCACTATATGCACGCTTGGATTTAGGGATTGCTGAAGAGTCAATAAGTCGATGCAATCAGCTGGTTTTCCTTAGAACTTTGTACCAATCTAACTGTATGATCCTGTTGAACCATTTTTGCAAAGTGCCTCAATTGACAGGTATTTTGAATCAGCGCTATATAAATAAACTGAGGTGAATTGATTTGGTTTCTAGACTCCGGCTGAAGTAATAGGTGGAGCTTGTGAATGCTCTTTATTAATTCATCAGAGCATTTCATTTACAACCACAGGATATATTATCATAGGTCCAACACAAAGTGGCACAGGCAGTTTCTTTACTCAGACTATATCTCTAATGAACTCAATGAACACCTTGCAGTCAGGGTAGTCATACACTGCTGGAAACAACTAAGGGTTCACACTACTACACTGTCTTTCTTTTTATATATAAAAAATACACACTTGTATCTATGAGTATAATTCTGTATTTTATTATTTCCTATGAAAAGCATGACTGGTTCAGCTGAAAACAGCAAATGTATCTGATGTTAAAGCAAACAGCAGGAAGATGGTCTGAGTCCAGAGATTATATAGGTTAAAGTTGTTGTGTCTCCAGGCATAATTAGAAGCAGAGATGACATCACATTTAATACTCTTTTACTTGGTAAAGGATGCACCACACATTCAGTTGAAGACTACGTTCAAACTGCAGGTCTTGATACTCAGTTATATTTTTTGCTGGAATCCAGTGTAGACTGCTACAAATGTTGCACCCTAACAACAAAAGATTGGTAGATACAACCAAAAAATGTTAAATTATACCAATCTTGTATAGTTTTAACCAATCTGTATTGGTACAGGGGCAAACCAATACAAATTGGTGACTTTGACCAAAATCTTTGTTAGTTAGTGGAATAGCATGGAAAGCCAGGACCAGGGATTGAACCAACAACCCTTTGGTTGCAGCGCAAACTCCTGTATTCAACATCACTGTCACCACTTATACTTCTTGGAATTCAATAGCAATTTTACAACCAAGGTTAACACCCAGAATAGGAGGCTGTACATGTACACATCATTTTAATTGTTCTCTAGGTCCATAATCTTTACACACTACACTTGACTAAAGTTAAACAGTCAGATCAGTAAACCATCAGTTACCATTCGTATTGGTTGTTTGGTTAACCAATTAAATAGTTTGATCAATGGCTTGGTCAGTTTCTGACCAATATATTGGTTAATCTGACGTAAACTGGTTTAATCAACTAGATTGTTTGTTTTCCCAACCAATCCATTATTAGAGTCTTCCATCTGTGTTATTACAAAATTGTTTAAGAGACAGCAATGATTACATCATTACAAGATAAAGAAAGGGAAGAAACAAGCAGGAATATTTTGTGCTTTTGTGACTGCTGTGTTGCAGAGGAGTCTGTGTGAGTAAATAGTCAGAGACTGGAAGACAAAATGTGGCTTGACCGTTCAGACTGCAGACATTTTATATGATCTGATACATATCTAATTTAGTACCACATATGGATGTGGCACAGTTAGGATGTTTTAGAATTGAAAAAGATCATGATTGGGCCATTCTGACTGACATGAAAGTGTCAAACCCGCTTTATACGATGGCAAAAACATCATATTTGGGTCCCGTTTGCCTGTAGTGAGAACATAGCCAACAAACTTCTCAGTTTAGTCAATCTTTGTCAGGACCAGAACTCTGAACCTACCTGTCTGATGGGACCCTGGGGGTCTAAGGAGGTCCAGTCAATGAAGACCAGGACCAAAACTTTTTTCTGGTCCTTCCTGGGATAAACAAGGTCTTTTCTTCAGTTCAGAACCAGCTGTTTGGGTTTTGTTGACCTTGACAAAAAAAACAATGGTTTGAATTGTAGAGTCAAAGTTCAGGACATTTGGCACCATGTTTCTGTTTCTGTGCTTGTGTCGTTGGATTATTGGCTGCAGGTTCTTGCAGCAGAACCTGTTGGACTCGGTCATGAATCATTAATTCTGCTACATCATTGGATGTTCCTCAATCTATATTCTTTCTGTCTCAGTGTCTTTACGTTTTTTTCTAATGCTTGCAATGATCCACAGTTGTTTCCTTTTTCATCTCTGCTTGTAAAAGCCCATCATACAGACCTCCCGCTGGGCCCTGAAGGCAGCAGCAGGTCTTTCTTCATCATCACCACAGAGCTGCAGGTCCGTCAGGAGTCAGCGGGCAGATGGCCGAAGGCCCCTGTGGGAAACCGGTCGGTGCAGTTACTCCCCCCCCTTTGAGACTGACGGATGTTTCCTGCTCTGAGTGCAGAGGTGAGAATGATGCTGAAGTTGAGCCGGGGCTCGTCTCCACATCCGTCAGGGCTCGCTGTTAATGGGAGGAACAGGTGAAGCATGGAGGGAGGTGAGACCCAAAGGGGAGGGAGGTGAGAGATGTTAGTGAGGGTGATAAATATGAAAACAACAGGAGGCCCTTTCCTCTGAACCTGAAGGCAGCAGAACACATCAGTGGTGAAGGTTTTCCACCAGAACTCACTTTGTGCTATTAGATGAACACCAGCTGCACAGGTGGAGCTTTGGGAGGAGGAACAACCCCCCGACACCCGCTTCCCAAATTAGTACTAATTATTGACTGACCTCTGTGTCTGGAAGAAACTCCCAGAATCAGAACCACCTCGTTTATTTGAACATAAATAAATATAGTAGGTATGTTTTCTTAAAATATACTTAATCAAGTTTTACTTTATCTTTTTGCTTGTTGTCACACTTCTGGGTGGCTAATATGGCACCTTACAGGCTGGTATACCTACACCCTGCCCTTCCTGTCTGGAAGTAGGAGTTGTTGGAAGGAAAAGCTTAAATTTAAGAGCATAAAAAAAAGAAAAAGCTGAATGCAGGAAGACAAGCTCTTAACTCCTCCGGGTTGAGTTTGAAACCTCCAGAAGATCAAAAATTACTTCCCTCCAGGAGCTCCTCTCCATCATCCCGTCTCCCACCGTGCCTCACCTGATACAACATTACTGATGCATTATGGGATGTGAGAGAGGAAGGCGAAGGGGACGCAGAGCTTCGTCAATATTGGATGAAACATGAGAGGACCAAAGTTGGTCGTCAGGAGAGTAGAAGGTCATCAATATTAGATCAGAGCTCCACGCCGCCTCACTTTCTCTCTTTGTTTCAGGGAAATTTAGGAAAGTTTTATTCTCCTGCTGTTTCTGTTCTCAAACTAAAAAAAACATCAAACTTAGAGTGCATTCCAACGTTTTGCACAAGCAGCCACTCATCTGAGGTTTATTTACTGCTTTCCTTCAGCCTAACATCCCAAAGTGACTCTTACCTCCAGTAGCAGAGCTTCACACTGCAGGCACTCAGACTGATCCCTGGTTTTCCAGGGACGTTCGTTCATGTCTCACCAGAACAGAGAAGATAATACATCCAGAGACCAGGTTGAGGAGGGAGAGGAAGGTTTGCTGGACTGACCTCTCCCCCACAGACACCGGCGCTGGATGTGTTTGCATCCAGAACCTAGAACTCACCCTGGTTTGGGACATTAAACGCTAGCTTCTGAGAAAGGATGTTCAATGAAACGATTGGATTATTACAGAGTGGGAAGCTCTCCTCCGAGAGCGGCTGTGATGATTCCTCTCATTAAGAAGTTTGGGGTAACCTTCCAGTTTGCTCCACTCTAGCTCGGCCCTCAGAGATCCAGAGTGATGACGGTCCCACCCTTTGCAGCCCTGTGCTGCTGTGGAGTGTGTGTGTGTGTGGGGGGGGGGCGTCACGCTGCAAACAGGAAGATGCTAAGCCTGTTTCACAGCAGCTGGGGAGCTTTGTGGGACGAAGACACAGCTTTGTTCAGTGGTGTTGATGATGAAGATCAGACACAGTTAATCAGGCTGTTAACATAACCAGGACATGAAGGCATGAAGGACGTCACTTAGAACCTTCGAGTGTTTGAACTTGTTCGACAACAAGGGATGAGAGAGACCTCCGATCTCCTTGGTAGTAAAGTTTCAAAGTTTCAAAGAGGGCTATAACTTCACCTGGTCTTCTTCTCTTCAAGGTTCCCAGAACCTTCAGGAGAAAAAACAGGCCCAACCCATGACACGTCCTCCACGGTTTTCAACAGCAGACATCTTCATCCTTAGTTCCACGGTAGAAAACAGTCTCCTGGAAGCTAAACCAGGACAAAAGATGGGATCTTAATTTAAAGTCAGAAATCCATTTAACAATAAACAACTAATGATAATCATCAATATTTAACATTCATGTTGTGGTTCTTTAAATTCTGACCTCTATCATCTTCTGGCAGAAGATGTTGTGTTCATGACAACAGCCTTAAATATCAACAGACTCACTCTGTGCACATGCAGAACATGAATTAGAGCTGCTTTTAATGTTGTTGATCAATACAAGAGATGGTGACGGCATCTTAGCTTATGGTCCATTTATCTAGTCTCATCTGATTTTCTTCAGCGGATGATGTTCTGAGCAGGTTGGCTCTTCGTGTTCATGTTTAGGAGCCACTTTAGCTTTAGTTGTAACACGAATCTGAATGAAATTCCTGATAAATTTTTTACTCAGCTGGATTGTATTGGAGCTAAAGGTGCAGTGATGTGAGCAGTTCTTCCATTTTAATGACTAAACAAACTGCTGCTCAGACAAAACACCTGATTTAAACATTAATGTTGCCGCAGATGTCGATCCAGAGGAGGGAAATGGGGCAGAAGGCTGCATGAGGATTCGTCGCGCTTGGGACAGGAAAAGTTAAGTGCTGGGATGAACAAAACATACATACATAATGCAAAAGCATTCATTTATCATCTTTGACTGTGAGCGTGACAGACAGCTGGGGGGTTGCTATAGGAGTGCTTCATTATTGTCATCCTGAAAGAAGTATGATGAAGTCTGAGTACGGACAGCCTGCAGCCTGGACTGAATTTTTAGGGTATTACCTGAGGTACCAGCAGCAGTGGCACCTGGAGCATGCAGGGAAGAGCTGATGATAAGTGCTGCCAATGCTGTTGGATGTGCAGCACATTACCTCAACTGCAGGAGCCTAATTATTCCCTCAGGATTAACTGTTGGACACCATCAGCTGATCGAAACATCCTTTAATCACTGATGGAGGGCTTGCTGAAAATCAGTCACGTCTCCAACGTTCTCAAACCCTCCAACATCCTTCCCCTGCGGGTAATAATGAAAGCCGATAATATGAAGGAGGAAAATAACCTCCCACAGAAAGCCAAAGATTCTTATAAAACAGCCTTAATTACAGAGCAATTAAAAGTTAGGTTGAACTGCAGCGGGAGACCCACGGCACACCTTGTTACCGAGAGAATAAAGAGTGAAGCTTAATAAAGAATGGGCCAGCAGGCAATACTTATTATTCGTAACACTTTGATTTTTCTTTGCGTCAGCTGCAGTGGATGGGATCTACACTGAGACAACGCACATCTGTTCAACCTGACACCTAACTCCTCCCCTGTTACACCAGCTGCAGCCCAGCCGATAGATCCAACCTAACAACCCTGACGTTCACCTTCTGCCCGTGGGCTTGAGCTTGAACATGTTAGAGAAACACACTGAGGACATCAGCAGTCAGACGCCTCAACATCCAGAGGCTGGACAGCTGAAAGATGGCTTTGAATCTCAGTCAAAGAGACGTCAATCTGTCGATAGCTCATATATGGATACCATCCATGTGTCCAGACAGACGAAGACGAAAAAAATGATAACAGTGTCATCATTTACATTTTCATATCACTAATAAATGTATCAGAAAACATGATTTTACAAAGTGATTGGTGTTAATTTCCTTATCAGCAGAGCAGAAACCCTCGTTCCACTCATCCTGGGAGAGGGTTCAATTTACAGAGAGCTAATAAGTCAATAAATATTGGCAATGTCCTGTGACCGAGCTTCACACATTTTCCTGACTTAACACCCACTCACACATGACATTTATCACACAGAAAAATAACAAATATGGGCTGCATGTGATCCATTCTCTGCGCTGTTTGTTAAGAGCTCAGTCTCAGCTTGGTGAACGGATACTTGGGTATTGACCCCTGTCTTCTTGATGCACCCTGAGAGGTGACCAAAAATGTTTAGGCTCTAGAACCAGTTCAGGATCCATCTACACTAATCACAGTGGGAAAATGGATGAGCACAAGATCTTATCCACATAGATCACTGAGGAAGGACTAGATTTTCCTAAAGCCCTTGTTAAAAAGCATAAAAATATTTACACATGTACGGTGTCTTAATCTTCTTTCTGCGTCAACTTCAGAAGGATCAGCTAATCCATTTATTATCCAACATGTTGATCTTTATGACATCATCATCTAATGCCTATAAATTTGCTCCTGCTAAACGTGCACTCACCCAGTGTTTATGTATTCACTTAGCTTAGGTTTTTAGCCATTGGAAATACTGTAGTTGAGAGTCCCGTGAAGAAAACTGATAGAGAAGAAAAGGAAGGCTTCAAAAGAAAGAAAGTATATTTACGAGTATATTTAGGAGATTCTTTCATGCAAAGGCAGAAGAGCAGGAAGGAAGGTTCTGCGCATTCGTAGTTACTCAAAAAGTGACTTTGAGGTTTCTTATCTATATTCCTGATAAAAAAAATTTAAAAAACAGCTAAAACAAGAGACTCCTAGATGTGCATTGAGACACATACTACCTCTGCCGTCTATCCCATAAATCACAAACAGTAGTTCTGAAAATAGAATAAATTCTGTTGTTTTAATCTTTAATCTTTAATGTTAGTATGAGGATCTGAAAAAATCATTACTGTATTTTTGTTGTATTTCTTAAGGTTATTATCCCAACAGTAAAAATGTCAAAGGATTTAGTATCACTGCTGACATCCTCTGTTTCAGAGGGAAACTGTTTGCTCCACTGGTGGTGAATTACATCCACAAAGGATAAAATCTAGCTAAACCGCTGTATCCAAAGCCTCCAGGAGGCCCTAAGCACAATTTGATTTTGGGGCCCTTGGTTTATACCAATTATATGGATTCCTGCAATTAACAGTCAGACGATCAGATCACTCACACGCCTGCTATAAACTCATTGCAGCTCTGGCAGTGTTGTCTTCTATTTTTACGTATCATCTAGTGTCGCTAAAAGTAATAAGATAAACTAGCTGCGGTTAATTTACCGTAAAAGGCACTTCATACGGTTTATACTTGTTGCTTCTAACTCGGCTGGTTACAATGTGGAAAATTGAAACACAGAACAAAAATATTAAATAAAAGATCTTTGATAGATGAAAATAATAAAAACATTGGTACAAAAAACAGGCAGAATAAATCATCAAATCAAACAATAAAATATACCCATATCCCTTGAGTTATTAAGCACTTAAAAATGACAAAAGGTCATTAAAATGCTGTACATACAAATGAAAACAACAGTAAAATTAAAGTAGACAAGCAAAAAAAGACAAGCTGTTTAAAAGCTGTTAAAATAAAGTTAAAATAATTAAAAATTAAAATTAAATAAATAAGAAGATAAAAAGAAGAAAAAGAATAAATTGATAACATTATAAAGCATGTTCTTAAATAATAAAAACAAAAAACTTGCCTCAAACCAGGAAGAAAATGAAATAAAATCTAAAGCTGAATAAGTTGCTCTATGTAACTCTATGCAGAGGATCAATTTAAAAACATGAGCTACCTTTACTGACACTTATGACTTTTTTATGTTACATTGCTCTACTTCACTGCTCTATTTCTTAAAAGCTTTGCTTCCCATCTTTTCAGTTTGCAAAGTCATCGATGACATCACTGCATGAGAGGAAAGACGACTTTGTTGTTCATACTAATCACTGCCTGCTCACTCCATCGTTCTTCCACCATGAAAGATTCAAGTAGCTTTTTATTCATTTGTTTGGATAAGCTCCACTCTATCGATACAATAGTCACATAAAGAGTGCAGGCCATCCTCAGAGCTAAGATCAGGGTAGGACTCAGATCTCATTTTCAGAGATAAGTGAGTAAAGCCAGTGTTCTCTCCTCCCTATTAGACTGTTCTCCAAAGATAAGCTTATCTTAGAGAAGTTATTCATGTAAAACTAACGATTTTCACATACTGATGTAAAAGATGCACAATTTTAATATGAAGTCATTTATGTTTTTTGTTTGTTTCTTTCGTTTTTACTATAATCATATAGAAATCATAATGCATGCAAAAAAACTATGTTTATTATTTTATTTAGTTATCTATAATAATATTATCATAGGATTAACCCAGATTCTCATCTAAAAAAAACTTTCTGGAACAAAAAAAATCATACTTTTTTTATTTGAGATTTTCAGCATAGCTTTGGTCTTTGTTCTCGTAGTTTTTAAGGAGATTGTGATTATGTCTGTTTTAAAATAGAGGGAAATACTGATAGAAGAGTTAAAAAAGGGAAAAGAAAGAGAGAACCAAGTAAAAAGATCAGGGGAAGTCTAATAGAAAAGTAAGGCAAGAAGGAGGGAAAAAGCAAAAGCACCTTGGAAAGACAACTGGAGGGGGAAAAGGTACACAAGAATTAATGCTAATGATGTTAACATCAATTTCTAATATTTAACATTTGAGTCAATGTGTAAAAATAAATGAAACGGGAACTGTGCCATCCTGATGTAAATATATTACATACCTAATATATTGTTATAAAAAAAAACATAAACTGTTATGTTATGGAACTTGTTCTCCTCTGCTTCAAACTTTAATATAACAATATTAACTGTTGGTAAGACACTAAAAAGCCATTATTGTCATTTAAGATTAAAACAATTGTAGTGTTGTTACAGACTAAAATCAATCACAGTGACTGTTTAAATGAGGACAAAATGACTTTAATGGTGATGATAGTTTTCTTCTACAATTTAGAACAAAACATTTTTAAAGGCTACAATTTATTTTGGCTAACTTAGCATTAAAATTTCTAAGCATGTCTACTAAACAGTTCATATGTACAAAATGCATCACAGAAATTATGGGTCCAATTTGAGATCAATTACAGCACAATTTAATGAAGCACTTTGAATAATTCAGAATGAAACTTCTGATAAAATCAAAGCATAAAAAAATGGATGGAGAACTTGATCAGGTCAAATTACAGAAGCTGCACATAATTAGTGAATCATTTTATACTCAGTGACGATTATTGTCCATCAACTGGATTTAAAATGTGGCCATATGTGGTAAATATTTTACTAAAACTTTTAAAACTTGTTGAGAATGAAACAGAATGTGTTTGTACAATAACAAAAAAATCCCCAATCCAGTTGGAAAAATTGTATGAACTATTTCGCATTTATCTAAAATCTTCCTTCTGTTTTTAGCCAACAGTGTTTTTAATGTGTTTGATAAGCAGGAATCCAGGAGTAAAAAGTAATAAAGCTTTCATTTATCACATGTGCTATTAACATAGTCTTATCAGGATGAACAAATAATTCTTTTACAAAACTAATTAAGAGATGATATTAGTTGTAATATGGGAAATATTTTTTTTTGTTTGTTTGTTTGTTTGTTTGTCAATCGTTGCTGTATTGTAAAATGAGAAATTGTGAAAATCAAAGTAACATTTAGTCTAAATAAATAACCAATAATTTACATGTTTCTGATTGAAAGTTTACTGAATATGTTTTTTGTTGTCATGCTGCATTCATGTTGATGATGTTCATTCTTAGAACAATCCGTGTTTTCTATAGACATTCCTTTTAAATACCATTGCTTAACATGTTACGTATTTCACATTAAAAGCTTTACTTCTGTCTTGTTGCTGTTCATGTATTTCAACCAATTATCAAAACGTACAACTTGTGAAACAAACCGTGATTTAATAATTATTTAAAGAAAGTGTTAACAGTTGCTATTCCTAACAGACGGACGGTTCATAGTGGTCTATAGCGCCGCCTGCTGTATGATTAGCTGTACTACCTCAGTACTTGCTGACAGTAGGATCTATTTATTTAACTCCAAGAAAATGTTTTAAAATGCCATAAAATAAATACAGATTGTAAAATTTAGAGTTGAATGTTAGAAATTATTTAATTTTGATTTTCTTCATTAAATAATTAATTGGGGAAAAAAAAAACAGAAAAACAGGCACATAACAAGAAATCACTATGACATACACAGAAGACAACTAGCACCTCCATTACGAAGACTAAAAAGTTACAAAGGATGCCGTTGCAAAAAAGATGGAAAAAGTAAGAAAATAACATTTAAAAATAATGATCAAACTTAATAAAGTAGAAGCTGAAAGACACTAGAATTGAAACAGCAGTTTGTACAATGTGTGTTTTATTATTATTATTATTATTATTGTCAATTTTGTTTGTTTGTTTGAATTTCTGGATTTGTTATCTGTCTATTTAGATCTGAAAGGTTGCTTCTTAAGATATTTTAAAGGTTGATAAATGTTTGACATTAGTGGTGACTCAATACTAATATCACAATTTACAGTTAGGACATTTTTAACAATTATTTCTTTTCTCATTCATTAAAAGAAAACAATTGTAAAAGTTAGATTTAAATGTAAAAGTTGTTTTTGTTCCTTTGATTTTTTTTTGTTGGATGAATATGTTAGTTTTTATAGCTTCTGTTTTTGTTTTGTTTTTTTTTTCTCATAAATGCAACTTTATCTTCTGAGTCACTGGATTGTGGCATTTTTGATCAATGTTTCATGGTTTATTGTAAATGACATCAGATGTTCAGGTGTAAATCGGTTATCTTCAATGATCATGAAGTTGTAGCAGAACATCGCAGACGAT
This sequence comes from Jordanella pulchra, assembly GCA_034780135.1. NCBI lineage: Eukaryota > Metazoa > Chordata > Actinopteri > Cyprinodontiformes > Cyprinodontidae > Jordanella > Jordanella pulchra. The sequence goes on from JAUZNJ010048783.1 coordinate 19,763, forward strand.
TCCTACTCGGTTTAAAAAGAAATCCAGAAATTAAGGTAACAAACTGTTGTAGAGCGACATCTGCTGGTTCAAAACAATGCATGATTGATCAGAACCATCACAGAATATCCTCCAAACCCTGTGTTATGTTTTTTTGTTGTTTGTTTGTTTTTTACTATTATTATTTTCAAAGTTAATTCTTTCCTGATTTCTGACTGATTCGTTAGCCAGAGATGCAGTCCAATGAGTTAAAGAAAAGAAAAAGAAAAGAAACGACATTTCATTTATGCGGCATGAAATACATTTGGAAAGCAATGTGTTTAAAAAGACTAAACTCAGCTTCTTTTGTCGGGATTCAATCAGGAAGAACAGTAGATCTAAAATCAAAAACCTTAAAACCTAACTCAAGAAGTAGAGCTGTTCTTCGTTTTCTACACTGCCATCATTTATTCTGTTCATCCATGTCTGTGTGGTTTGACCCATCTACAATTTAGGACAGGTCCAAACTGCAGCGATCAATCCAGTCTGCAGAAAGGATCATCTGGACTGATCTTCCTTCCATCCAGGACATGTCTAAAATCTCTGCAGATCCAACACATCCTGGTCAGAGGCTGTTTGGACTTTCACATTTCAGGTTGGCACCTCAGAGATGCTGCTCCTTCCTCCCGCAAAGCTCTGTTTTTCTGACAGACCTGATGTTCACCTCACAGCCAGGTGTTTCTCTTTTTCTTGCAGGCTTTTTTGGGACTGTAAGAGTGAGAAGAACCAGACTTAGAAACGACTTTTTTTGTAAGTTCATCAGGATCAGTTTGGGACTTCAACTTAACCAGTGAATGTTTCTTTTTAAGATTGTCAAACTTTGATTTCTAACCTGCTAATATGGTTTGATTTAACATTGGGGGAGGGGGGAGTAAATTATTGTTGAGAAAAAAACAGTAGTAAGATTTTGAAGTCGTTCATTGCAGCAAGCATTTGTGTTTGTTCTGTGTTGTCCTCTGATGGGATGGGGATGTTCTCCACTTCCCAACATCTGAAAGCTCTTCTTGTTATGATCATGTCGTACAGCAGGTGGCGCTGTTGCAACACGACAGTTTTAAAACCAGCTGAAGAAGGGGAAATCAGTCCCTGTGCTGTGAACGCTTCCAATTGGTTGTTTTCATTAATTTAATCTGTCGTTAAACAATCTTTTTTACATTAAAAAGAGGGTTTGTATGAAGAGGGATTTTGGTGCTCTGTGTAAAAGTGCCATCGGTTTATCTAAGGTGAGTGTGCCGCTTATTCCTGTTCGTTGTTAGCTACGGAAGCTAGCTGTTGTGCTAGGAGCTAACCGGCTAACAGATGAGACGAGAACTAAAATAATCAGAAAATTTAGTCTGAAATTAACTATATTGTGTCTACATTGATTCATTTATTTCCATTAATCGTGAGAATTACGGTTCTCAAAAGTAAACCATCAATCGGCCGTAGTTTCTTTGGTTTCAGTTACTGACAGACAATAGATTTAAAACGTTCCTGTTCTCGGTCTGCATCATCTGCCTCAGTCTGATCTGATCATTTCTCCTGTTTTGGGTGGATTGGCTGCATACTCCAAACTCGGCGCTGTCAAACGTTTAACAGTAAATCAGGTGACTTGTCTGGACGTGAGATCAGTGATTTGTTGTTGCTGATCCTGCAGAGATTTTCTGGGATCTGGTGCTGCTCAGCTTCTCCAGAACAGCTCTGTGGTCAGAGGAGCATGTTGACTCTAGTCTCTCCTGAAACAACCTGTCTAAATGTTGACAAACACTCAGTGAGATTGTTGCTTCCGCACCACAAGGTTATACGTGTATTTTTATTCATGTATGACAAATTGAAATGACATGTTTTGGGTATTGATTTAAATGAATGCAACATTTTCATGAATTCTATTTTTGTAAAAGTTTAATTTGATCTCTTGTTTCTAAAATGTTCAACAAACACTGATTTAAAAGGTGCTTTCACTATTTATGGTTACAGTAGCTCTTTACGTCTATAAATGCTCCTTAGATTTAACTCCACTCAAAGGTTTGGTTCCAGCATCAGATGATTGGTTCCCTCTCAATGTAAAGATCCTACTTATGGTGGTAGCATAAGTTTCTGTCTGTGGTTGGAAAGATAAACTGGATTCTGTTTGGGATGCACTGATGTGGACGTGCCAAGAACCGACCCAGGCTGCAGATTTTCCCACTTTGCAATGGTTCACTAAAACCCCCAGAGGATCCCATCCATGAGGACTTCCTGATCTTCTTTTGTCTCATTCTTCTGGAAAAATGTCCAACAGTCTTTGTGGGGGACAGGTCGGTCCAGCAGCCCTCCCCCTCTCTCCTCAGCCAGGTCTCAGGGATGTGTTGTCCTCTCTGTCCTGGTGAGATATGAATGAACGTCCCTGGAAAAGAAGGGATCAGTCACAGTGCCTGCAGTGTGGAGCTCGGGTGCTGGAGGTAAGAGTGTCACTTTGGGACGTCAGGCTGAAGGAAAGCAGTAAATAAACCTCAGATGAGCGGCTGCTTGTATAAAACGTTGGAATCCACTCTTTAATTTTTTTCTGGTTTTTATTTTGAAACAAAAAGAAAAAGTTATGTGATGTTGAGCTGTGATCTGATACTGATGACCTCCTCTTACGTTTTATCCAATACTGGTGAAACTCTGCGTCGCCTTCGCCTTCCCTCAGGGGATCACTAATTTCGTATCAGGTGAGAAACAGTGGCAATCGCGATGATGGAGAGGAGCTCCTGGAGGGAATTGGAGGGAATTTATAATGTCCTGGATGATTTGAACTCGATCCAGAGGAGCTCAGAGCTTGTCTTCATGCCGTTAGCTTCAGGCTGACTTTCTGCTTTCAGGGTTTAACTTATCCTTCTAACAATACGCATCTCCTGTCAGCATAAACAGAACAAGCCTAACCCAAACTGTTCAGGAAGATCTTGGTTCTAGATGGTTTCTGGAGAACATTTCTACATGATTCCTTCACATCTTGATGCTTTTCACACTTGGATGACTCTTCCCCAACAAATATCTGGAGAACTGATCGACCTGATCCCTGATGGTCCATCCCAGGAGCCTCTGAGGCCAGAGAAACCAACTCCGCCTCCTTTGAGAAGAACATCAGGCTTTTTCTCAACTAAGTAAAGACTAGGAATGTAACTGTGGATTGTAGAGCTGGACAACAGTTCTCCAAACTGATCCATAAGGTTCTATCAGCTGTCTAGCTGCTGCTTCATGAAACTTCCTTTAAGATTTCATGAACTTCTGCTCTGCAGAAGAATTGTGCAGAGAGCTTCTGATCTCTCTTTGCGAACCGGTTGAAAGTTCGCAGGAAATGTTTTGGTTTCACTCTGCTGGTGAATCTGACATTTGAAATGTTTGTTGAATGCAGGACTGCAGAGCTTGAGGTCTTCAGATGTTCTGACACCTCTTTCTTCCAGCTGGTGCTTTTATTCTCATTCAGTCACAGTTTTATATTTTCTCATATCTGTTTGCAGGAAACGCTCCAAGCGTTTCTCTACAGGCTCCCATCATGTCCAACAACTACCCGTACCGGCAGCTGCCGTCCGACTCTGACCTGCGGCCTGAATCTCGGCGCTATGGTCCTGGAGCTGACAGAGACTTTTACCGTCAGCCTCAGGAGCCATTTTCCTCCTCCTACCTGCCCTCGTCTTCCTCCTCCTTCTCCAGGAGCTCAGCAGCGCTGCCGTCTGCTCACGGCTCCCAGGAGTCCGTTCTGAGCCTGCTGAACAGCTGCGGCCTGGAGCCTGAAGATCTGTCCATGTTGGCGAAGCTTCCTGAAGACGTCCTCACAGTTGAGACTCTTCCTCAGATCCTGAATCAGATCAAAGGGAGGAAGGGCTCGGTCCCACCGTTCCCTCCTAGAACCCCCCCTGAGAACATTGACTCTTTCCAGCATTTCACAGCAAATATTGGAACCGTTAAACCTTTAGCTTCCAGAGCTCCTTCTCCTCCACCATCCTCTTCATTTATGTCCTTAAGCTCCGCCCACTGGCCCTCTTCCAACCCCGTCACCAGAGAGCGGGAGCAGCTTTTCAGGCAGCCGATCCAGCACCCGCCACACCTGTTCTCATCAACGACCGAGTCCCATGATCCTGCGTTGGACCGCTGGGCGGGTCATAAGACCACCAGCTCTGTCAGGTCCCCACCATCATCATCCTCTTTACCATTCAGACACACCGCTGACCAAGACCACAGGCCACGCCCCACTCGTTATGGTAAGGAAGGTTCTTTCAGCATGGCGGGATCAGTGGACAGAACACGTCCTTCTCGTTTCTCCACTCCTGGATCAGCTGGTTACAGATCAGCTCCTCCTCCTTTTGACGAGCGGCGCCGTGACTTCAGGCCGGCTCTCAGCGGCCGGGCCTCCGCCCCCGACCCCATGCCCTCCAAGAAACAAGCTCTGGACTTCCACGGAACGTCGCCGCCGGAGTTCCCGTACTCGTGCTCTCTGTGTGACATCACAGTCCTGTCAGAGAAGGTAAGTTCAGCGTTCAGCTTAAGTTCGTCCTCCAGTAGGTGCGTCTGCAGGTGAGTGGGTGGGGCCAATGGAGGGTAACAGGAGGTGAGGGGGGAGTGGGAGCGTGGCGGTGGCGAGAGAGTCACTTCCTGTTTGTGTTTCAGGCTTGGATCCAGCATGTTAACACCACGGGTCATGCAGACGGACAGCTCAACCTGCTGCAGCAGTAAGTCACACATGGAGACGCTGGGACCCCTGGATGTTCTGGTGTCTGAACTCTCGTCTCCTCTGCAGGTTTCCAAAGTGGGACTGTCGCCTGGACGGAGTCGGGAGGTCAGTGACCTTCATCGTCTTAACCTGGATTGTTCTGATCCTTATTTCGGTTCCCTGTGATCCAGACTTTCCAGTACATCTCTGCTTTATTAGGGTAGAGATTCTGGGTCTGGAACCAGAACTTTAAAACAAACAGAACAAGTCAGTTCAGAGAGAAGATTGATCAGTAAAACATGTTCAGTCTTCTTTAATCACACGTGTTCAGAACCAGTGCTGTCTGTGGGAACCTTGCTCAGGTCAGCAGACGGTTTGGGTCCCAGTAGAACCTGCTAATCAGGTTAAAACCTTTTTGTTGTTAAAGGGACGATAACCAATCAAACCAGCGCAAAGATGGAGCGAGGCGTAGCCCAACCACTCCCAGGTCCAATCCGAGTCGAGGTGAGGTGCCCATAGTGATGCGACTATATGGTTCTGGTCCATAATGAGGGTCTAACAGTTTGCTTGTGTTCAGCAGATCCCCAGAAGCAGCAGAAGGTAAAAACCGAAGTATGTTTTCTGGATCAGGTTAAGAAGCAGGAATAGACTTGAAATGGGTTTGGTTGCCTTGTAAAGATCAACACAGAGATGTGTTTGTTTGTAAAAACAAATTCAGGCGTCTGATAAAGGGAAGGTGGTCTGTGCCAAGTTTGCCCCTCAGGCTGTGGATGAGGCTCGTCTGAGGAAACTCATCGAGCCGTTTGGAAAAGTTGAGAAGATCCTCATGTTTCCGTCTCTGGTGAGTCCTGCTTCATGTCCCACCCGCTCGCCCTGTCACAGTGGGTGTGTTTAACATCCACTCTGCCCACTGCAGGCGTTTGTGGAGATGGGTTCCTGCGATCAGGCGAAGGAGCTGGTTAAGTTCTACAGCAGCTCTGAGAAGACCGCCAGGAAGGAGAAGATCGAGTTCAGCATCTCCAACACCTTTAGCTTCCTGCAGGTAGGACACCTGAGAACAGGTCAGCAGAGGATGAAGTCTGTGGAGTTTTCCGACTGTGGATCCTGATCTGAAAAATCCAGATTCTGGTTCCGAGTAGTTGAAACGGATCACCTTAACCCAGTGTGACTCGTCTCCTCAGAGCTCCCAGGTGGTCAGCTTCACTCCGGCACCGACCGGCAAGGACGGACGCTCCGATCTGATTTGCATCGCCAAACGCTTCGGAGAGCCGCTCTACACGCTGTTTCTGCCGTCACAGGTGAGCCCTGGAAAGAAGGGTTTGTTTCCAGAACCTGAGATCATTGGAAGTGGTTCTGATCCATGGTTCTCCAGTTTGGAAGAATCCTTTTCTGTACAAACGATTCATGATTGATTCGTGATTCTGATGAGTCTCTGCTGTGTTCTGATCCAGGCCTTTGTGGAGATGAAACTATCTGCTGAGGCCCAGAAGCTGGTCAACTATTACTCTTCCAGTACTCTTCGGCTCAATGATGACATCATCCACGTGGCCTTCTCCTCAGAGTACAGGACTCTAATGTGAGTGGGACCCGGTCCAAACCAGGTTCTGATGCACGTCTCGTTCCTGTTAGTGACACTGTTCTGTGATGGTCGTCAGGCGGGTTCCATCGGCCCAGAAGTATGAGGACGAATCAGTCAAGTCTAAGGAGTCCAACAGGGACCAGAGGTCCAGGGAAAGGACCAGGACCCGGTCCAGGTCCCGGTCCAGAGGACGGAGAACGAAGAGAAGCAGTTCTAGAGACAGGAAGAGAAGAGAGACTAGAACCCAGTCCAGAGATAAATCCAGAGAGCGGTCCAGCAGTGGGGCTACTGGACAGAACCAGTCTGAAGAACCCAAGAACTCTGGTGAGGAACCAGAACCAGACTGATTGGTTCAAAGTATAGAATTATCAGAATCAGTAAAGATGGATTTTATATCATAATGGGTCAGTGGTCCACACCATGGTTACCACAGCAACCTGTAGCCAGCCAGCTGAATTATTGTAGATGTTGCAGGCATCCCATACAGGACAGACCAGAACTAAATGGACCGGAGCAGAACCGTTCTGGTTGATGTTCAGAGATGTTGTGTTTTCCTCTGTGTGAAGCTCAGTGTTTCAGTCTCTGCAGAAGAACCTCAGAAGGAAGAAGGTGTTTCCACCAACACAGAAGCTGCTGCTGCAAAGGAGGAGGAACCCACTGGTGACGAAGAGCGGTGAGTTCAGACTTAAAACCAAACTCTGATAGAGCAGCAAACATCTGCTGAACAAAGACACTTCTGTCTGCAGATCCACCGCAGACGAGAGCGACATCGAGGGCATGGAAGTCATCGCTGAGGACGGAGAAAACGTGAGGGACGAGGACGACCTGGAGAGCCAGGAGGAGGAAAACCAAGAAAAAAACAAGTGTCCTGAAGCAGGTAGATGCTAAAGAAAAATGTCAGAACTTCAAGAAATCCCTCAGATTGGATAAAAACTGACTTCTGGAGGAACTTGTTTTCCAGATGAAGCAAAGCTGGAGATCATGGAGGCTAAAGCCGAGAAACCTGAGCTGCAGGGGGCGGAGCCTGTTGACCCAGAGGAGGATATGGTAAGGAAGGTCGCTCTCTTTGGTACCGCCAGGTCCGTTGGGTTCAGATGGGATAGTTGCAGCACTAGAAGTCAAACTGTCAACACTGATGTTTTGGGTTTTTTTGGGGGGGGGTCTTTATTATTGGACCTAATTACTGAAACTCACCATCTTCCTGAACAGGAAGCAGAATTCCCATTGGACCTGGAGAACTGCATCACTCTGGATGAGCTGAAGAGCGACGATGAAGGTAAACAGAACCGAGCCCAAAATAAGGTTCTGCTCAATTTGGGCTGAACCAGTTGACCCGTGGTGGAATGAGGTTCTGTTTGGTTTTCTGATTTTTCTCTTGCTCTGTTCCAGATGAAGTTCTTCCTGATGGAGACGCTGAGGTTTGTCTGCATGAACTTTTCCAGAACTTCTGACCCGCATGGATCCTCCCAGATTTGATAACGGCACCTTTCTGTCTGCAGGAGGCCTCGGAGTCCAGCAGGGTTCTGTTCTTCAGCGCCATGCCCCCGCAGTACACAGACACAGAGTTCATCAGCCTGATGAGAGGCTTTGGGCCGGTGGTCCGCTACCTTCTGATCCAGAACCGACAACAGGTCAGAACAAATGTTTTGTGTTGGTTCTTTTGGTCGACCCAGCCGTTTTTCACCTCTGGAGATCCGAGTCAGAACCATATGGTTTAAGGTCTTATCCGGTTGTCGCTTTATTCTGAAGGATCTTTCTTCAAGGAGATGTTTGAACCTCATCCTTCCTCGGATCTCTAGAACCAGAACCTCCTGTAATAACAGCTTAGTTCAGCACCAGGAGCACTGAACCTACGCAGAACTTTTAGAAACAGATTTATGAATCAACCTGGAGATTTCAAAGACCCGGATCCAGTTCAGTTTTACACGCTAAGCTCTTAATCTTCCCTTGGGCTCAGATCTACCTCCTGACTTGCACCAGATTGTGTCACCAACATTCGGATCCTCCTGGTCGATCAGGTTCTGTTTGTGTTTTTTAGGGTTTCGTTGAGATGTCGACCTCCTCTGAAGCTCTCAAAGCTGCTGAAGAGCTGCAGTCCAAACCCCCCTACCTCAGCGGAACCAGACTGATCGGCACCTTGTCTGAGAAATTCTCTATTCTCACCAACGGGTCAGAAACCGTCTCCTTTAGAACCCGGGTCCTCTCTCTGCTGTTACTGAGCCTTCATTTGTTTACAGGTGGCCCGTTCCCGAGGAGGAGAGCGAAGACAAGAGGAGCAGCAGTGAACCAAGCAAAGACGATGATTCACAACCAGAGAACACGAGGTCCAGAAAGGCACCAGAGCAGGAACCAGCCAAAAGAAGTCCTGAACTGGAGCCCCAGACATCTGAGAATTTAAAATCCCCAAAAGCTACAGAAATATCCGAAAAGACACAAGAGAAAATTTTGCCCACCACGTCCTCGGTGAGAAAAACAAGATCACCAGAAAAACAGGCTCCTGGAAAGAGTTCTGAGGATGAATCCACACAAAAAGAGAGCAGAAAAAATCCAGATACTAATGCAGAGAAACGGAAAGGGCCCCTTGACAACAACGCAGTGCCTTCAAAAACTTGCAGGACTGAAGAAGCTGCAGGTGAGGAAGAGACTGAGGGGAGAACCGAACCAAAGGCTACAGGAGAAAAAACTCCAGAAATAAAGACAGAAGAGAATAAAACCAGCTATCCAGAAGGTCCAGAGTCCTCTGAACAGGTAGGATCCTGAGTACCAGCGGTGAACTATGTGCTGCTGACTCAGGTTACAGATTTATTTTTTAGGTAAAGGCTGTTGGAGACTTTGTCAAAACACCACAGAGAGATTTATTAAAGTCGACCAACAACTTGAATGAGCTAAACCAGTTATTTGTTACAGAAGCCAACTTAATGTTAGAATGATGGTTTAACCTATGCTGAACATCAAAATAGCCCAGCCCTCATGCAAGGAGCAGTTTCCAGTGCAACTATTGTTTAGCTATAAAGGAATCATGTGATGAACGGCCAGCGTGCCCCTATGTTTGTGTGACACTTTTACACATCACAAATACCAGCCGCCAACCTTTCCTGCAAGCTGAATTCTAGTTGTATTTGTGCATTTACAGCCAGTCACGCTGCAGGATTATGGTTTAAGGCAGAACTTATAGCTGTGAGGAAAGCAACGGCTGAGCGAACATGGCCGCCTTGGAACAGATGCTTTATTGCTATTACATCTGTTTTGTCAAAATCCAGGATTTCATCCTTCAACAGGAACAGAAAGAGCATGAAAGCGTAAGCTGCTGTGGTGTCTCATGGCCTCTGCTGTTTTACCCAATCAGCTCAAAGGGTTCTGTTGAACGTTCCTCCTTTCACAGAACAGATTATCAGTCTGATTTGCCCGCTTTTTAATTAAAAATGTTTCCTATTCATACAAGCATTTAGACATTTAAAGTCTCTTCCTTCTTAGCAATGACTACAGTCATAGTTATGATTTCATTAGTAAATTGGCTCCTCCATTAAAATGTTTCGAGGGCTTGTTAATCATCTTGGTAACCTTTTAATCAGCTGTCCCTGAATTTAAAAAAAAACTTGTTAAACAGAAGAGTATTTGGGACTTAAACGCATTGATGACTGAAGTCCTTCAGAAAAGTCAAAGCTGCTGTCCTTCCATAGTTATGCACGTCTTCATGTAGCTTTTTATGGACATGTGTGATTGTCTGTAAATTGACGACTTGACAAATCATCACAATTAGTTTGGATTTTTTGTTAGAATCAAAGTGTCTTTTTGCTACTTGATACACAAACCAAAGCACTTTTCGTGACCCAAACAGGGGAATGTTTACACTTTAATCAGACTTTTGGTTATGAAACCAGGAGGTGACACTTTGATATTTCCTAACTGTTTCTGACAATTAAAAGCATGTTCAGTATAAGCCCAGAACATGACGACTCACACGGCTGTTTGTTTTCAGGAGTCAAGGTTAAAAGAAGCAGCAGCACCAGCAGAGAGACCTGCTAAACCTGTTGGTAAGTTACAAAAAGAACTCAAGCCACACATGTATTCTTCGAATTTTAATCTGTATCAGAGCTGAAACATTTTCTACATTAAGAGTCAAAATGATTGAAGCCTCCAATCAGACGCCAGCTCAGCCACGGTGCGTTCACTGATCCTCTGCTATTTTCTCTCTCAGGAGCAGAGTTTGTTCGACCAGTAGTCGGTTATTTCTGTAATCTGTGTCAGATGATCTTCAGTGATGAAGATGAAGCCAAACTCCAGCACTGCAGCACACCGGCCCACTACAGGAAGTACCAGGTCTCTATGGAAACCAGTAGTCCAGCTAGCTGTTGGTGGCTCTGTTGGCAGCTTTCTAACATACTGTTTTTTGTTTCAGGAGAAAACTGGTAAAGATCCGTGGATGAGCTGAGTGTGGGTCAACAGTTACAGATCAGAACCAAAGTGATTTTATGTTATTGTGTCAGCTGAGATCGGGTTCTTCTAACTGCTGTAAATGTGCATAAGTTTCAAATAAATCAACTTTGATTCTGAGTAATCAGTTTATTTTGTAAAATGTCCAACATTAAAATGTTCTGAACAGAAGATCCACATCCTGACGCACCGGTACGAGTTGGGAACACTGGAGCGGTTCTGATTGCTCAGTGGTGTCACTAATAAACTAATCAAACTACACAAAGTATAAAAAGGAAACCATGAAAATTGTTCTTCACGCCGTCGTCTTCTTCATCTTCTGTGCTTTGATCTGTTCCTTCTCCAGATGTTTCTGGTTCAAAACAAGACAAACATGGGATCAGTCATGTCGGGTCACATGTTTACAGTACAGAACCCTTTTGAAAAAATGACAAGCAGAATTTTAAGCCTTATAACTTTTCCCCCACAAACTCCTAAAAACCCAAAAATCTGAGATTAAAACCTTTTTTCCCAAACAGGATCCAGAGGTTCTGTTAAAGGCCAACTCTGTATCAAAGCTAAATTATTGGAAAACTATAAAATGTCTGAATACATGGTATGAAAAGTTCATCTGTCTACAGCTATAGGTGGTTAAAGATAAGATTTAAGCAACTTATCTGGCCGCCAAGTCAAGCGGGGCAAATTCTTTTTTAATCCTGGACAAAATGGTGCATAAGTTAAGATTTTATGTTTAGTCTACCCAAAAAAACAAGCGGTATGAAAAGGGGTCTGAAC
>JAUZNJ010048793.1:0-31214 GCA_034780135.1 Jordanella pulchra
TCAGTGCTACCGGTGTCAATGTGGATCCAGTTTGCCGTGCTGCCTGTTCTGAGGACACATCTCCTGTAACTCTGCTTTGGACTCAATATTCATTAAAACTTCCTTATTCTTCACTACAACCTGGTTCCGCCTCTGCCTCACCACCCACCAAACAACCGCATCATGACAGTTGTCTTGTTTGTGTTAACTAAATAACATAGTAACCCACTACAGAAATGAGTAATTCCCAGTAGTTTTCCAACTTACTAGGTTTTGGAGGCAAACTGGGGGCAAAAGAAGCCTCACTTCCCTGTGGTGGAAGATTATCTCACCCTGTTTCCTGGGAAGAACACAACCACAGGATGCCATAGCTTGCATGGGCACATGCTTATACCTTGTGAGGTTTCGACTACTTCACCTATGACACAAACAGAACTAAAGTTCTGGTATAAAGGATGCGCACAAAACTTCAGTGATTGCTCCAAACAAACATGTTTTCACCTGAACACCTTCTTCCAGCTAACAAAGCTTCTTGTGGGTTTCTTTCATTAATCTTTGCGGTTCTAATATGACATGTTCAAAAGTCAAAGCACAGTACTATTTGCGAGGCATAAAAGGCATAAAATGTTGTAATTAAGACCACATAACAATGAAGTGTAACATCTAAAATTACCTGGAATTAGAACATTTGAATTGAATTTCATTATTAACTTTATTCTAGCTAAAACATTCATACTGTGAAACATTTTTGTATTTGTGATCCTGACATTAACCGTATCCCTAAATCCATCAACTAACTTGTGTATGAATTAAACCAAGTATTTGATTACTTAACAAACATTTCTTATATTTAAAATGATCATCGGAAGTATTTATAATGAATTCTCTGGCTAATTAATTAAGTAATCTTGCCAGAAGTATTAATTAAGGTCTAAACAGGTTTTCATCTTCTGGCTAAATTTCAATCTGAAGAATCACTCCCACCTCCTACCACTCGCCTCTCCAGCTTCAAGGGGAGGAGGAGGATGAAGCACCAGTGAGCTCTAGAGAAAAAACTCAAAACAAACAAACAAAAAAAAGCTTGGCCATTGCTGCCACCTTGTTCTTGTGTCTGGAAGTATCAGTTGTCTGCTGCTCAGATGGTGCCTCCTATCTACAAGATGAGACCACCCCTACTCTCCCCTTCTGCAAGGCTCTCATTCCCCAACCCCCACTATAGTCTGGACACCCCCAGAGGGGAGGGGTTGAATTTAATAAAGCCTCCCTTAACCACATGCTAAAAAGGTATGCAAATGTACAAGTCTTTCTGCTCCCCCCCCCCACCCAAACCCCCACACTGAAACATAGTCCAACTGACTGCTCTTCTCTCTGAGCCAAAACCAAACACAGAGGGAGAGATTGGCTGTTTGTTTTTTCAGAGGAATGGATTATTTTGTTAGGACTGCTCCTGGGTATTTGATCTGAAAAGCTATTATGATGACTGCGATTAGAATTAATTACATTAGCAGCAACAGGAAGTGAGAACGAGGTCTTCCTCCTAGAAAGAGTAATCATAAACGTACACACACTCAGACGCACACGATTATCCATTAATTTCTGAAGAGCAGCAGCGAGAAATTAATAGTACAACAAAATTGGTAACCTTAAGGCCATCTGTAATAAATACAATAATGAAAATAAAACGCAGCGGCAAAGGCGTGGTGTAAAAGCGACAACGAATTTTGACTTCTCCAGCCTCACTGCATCAGCTTCTCGTCTTCCCACATTTCAGTGATCCCTATCTAATAAAAAGGGCCCAGCCTTTGTGTGGCTGCCGTGATGACCCGTGCTCATGAGGAGGCGAGAGCTGATCATTTTGTTCCGATGTAGTGAGCCATGACAGGCAGCAGGGCAGGAAGATGGGGAGAGGGAGGAGAGGAAGGCCACAGAGGGACCCACCAGGACCAGACGAGGGGAGGAGAGGGAGGTGGAGTGTGTGTCTGTTTGCGTGTGGGGTGGTGGGGTGGTGGGTCTATCCTTCTGCTATTCCTTCCAGTGCTCTTGGCCAGCTGAGCAATCAGGTCACCTCTCTTTCCCATGTCGCTCCTGGTCAATGCCCCCCCCCCACCTCCTTGTAGATCAACAGCAGCCTGCAGCTGTTCCGATTCCTCTTTTGATGGGTTTTTGTTTGTCTCTTGTTGTTGACCAGCTCGTTCTCTGCCTAAACAAATGCAAACACGGTGAGGGTCCATTAAAGTCGTCTGGATCTTTCATGTGGGACACACGGATGAGAGGAGGAGCCTACTGCAGGGCTGCTCTCATGCAAACACGAGATATGCAAAATATAATTTGTTCCTCAGAGTTCTTCATTGTGCCATTGCTTTTTAAAAAAAAGTGGACAACACTGGGGAATCAGGCCACTTCGGAAACAAGAGATGTACCGTCATTATACATGAACCGGAATTAGTATCTATCAACAGTTTGAAAACCAAAGGCTGTTCAAGAAGATTAAAGATAAGGTGCTGGAGTGACCGTAGTTTGTCTCAGGGTGCAAAGAGCTTGTCGCTGTAACATAATTTTTACAACTGAAACATGGTCCTCTTAATAGGGACAGCAGTGGCTTAGAAAGAAGGTTTCAAATGGTCACATTACTTCCTAAAGATGTAGACAGGCGACAGTACAGCATATGTTTCAGCTTGATCTGTCCACCGGATTTTCATGGATCCTAATCGTTGATCTAACTAAGGCTGCAACTAATGATTATTTTATTTTCAATTAATCAATTGATAATCGGACTGAAAAAGGTTCTTTAAAGGAGATACTTTGTAGAATTTATGCCCAGTAATAATAAAACCAAACCACTACTCCACTTATAAAGGTCAGGATAGAGCAGACATTTTTTTAAATCTTTAATGCAAAATATTTATAAATTTATGTTCATAAAATTCCTGCTACATACATGGGTTGTGCTTAAAGCTAATGTTAACAGTTATGTTTAACAGGCATGTTTTATAGTTTTTATTCTGTAAGTCGATAACTAAATCAGTTGATGATTCTTAATCAAATAATCATGATTAATCAGATTATTTATTCGATCTCTAGATCTAAGGATTGTAACAAATAAGTGCTTCAGGTCCAAAATAGAGGCAGTATCCTTTTAACCAACTAAAAGAGGTGGTTTGTTTCTATTATTCAAAAGAGAAGAAAATAATCGATTTTATCTGTATATGATTTTCCAATTAAAATTGGACCCGATCAAGGGAAAATGATAAATCGGTGCTAAATGTTGTTGTCACTTTCCAACAACTTTCAGAAGTAAAGTATAACAATGTTTAATCAAGAAAAATCTCTCTTGCTGCTAAAATATGTTTGTTGAAGACATACTTGACCTAACATTAGGAGATCAGCGATGATCAAGGTTAAATAAGTCGATTCCGATCTCTGACCAAATGATTGTTGCATCTTTAATTAGAATGGAATCTCATTTATTGTCTCTCTTTTATTGTCTTATACCTTGTAGTTTTTGTTAATGATCTAAAATACTTTTGATATTTGTTTGCAAATCTAATAGCTTGTTTGCAGCTTTCCACATTGTGCCGTTTCATCTCTTGGCCAGGATATCCCTGTAAAATGTAATTAACAATCTCAAAGCCCAATTACGACCACAGGTATCCTGCGATTTCTTTTTCACCAGAAGAGGTTAAGGAGGAGAACAGATAGTGCAAGAGTTTGCTCTTCTAACCCCACATAGCCCCAATCAAGTAAAGCTAGTTGTTAAAGCAAAGCAGCTGCTTGTGCTGTAACCAGAGCTGAACCTACGCTGAATTACATTTGAAAAATCAAAATACAGGCTCCTTCCTGGGGGCATTTGAGCAAAATCTACTGCAGCACTTGCTTCAAGCCAGGAGCAGAGGCAGATGGAGGGAGATGAGATGATGCTGGTTGACAGTTAATTCCCAGCTTTGATCCATCCCAGCGCGGCCACGAGGAAAACTCCCTTGTACTCCAGGAGAGAGCTCTGGCTGAAGACTTTATGTAAGAGACAGATTAGATCATGTCTTGGCCTGTTCACAGACCACAGATATTTACATTATTGGCTCAAATCACATCCAAATGAGTGCATCATACCCTCATCGAGGACAGAACAGGGCATGCCCACAGCTTTGGCACATTCTCTCCGTTTTAAAAAGAGATGAACAAGATATTCCCAATCTTTCTTCTCAGGTAATGGATCTCAAAATAAGCAATCTTGCTAGATTGAGTAAACCCAGCCAACACTGAGTTGCTGAAACCAAGAGTGAGATAAACACATTTTTGTCTGCATGTTTAGCAATGTGACGCTACTGTTTCCTGACCTTGAAAAACCTGCCACTTATGAAAAGCTGTTTTGGTATGAGAGACACTGATTATAGCCCATTTCTAGGCCAACACATAATCAGTGTCCAAGTTCCAAATCAATGACCTACTTCCGCAGCGCGCGCACACACACACACACAGACGTACCCAGCAAAGCAATCTCTCCTTTAGTAGCTTAATGCGGAGAAAGACGGGAAAATCAAATCTGGCAAGCATTTTTGTTTTGAGATGAAATTTTGTGCAAGAGTAGATATTTAGAGAGCCAAACGAGGTCAGCAAGATTTCATAACAGCAGTGCAGGCCCTCCGCAGACACTGGCTGGTGACAATTATGTGTGTGTGTGTTGAGGGGGGGTGTTCAGGGAAGACAGTTCAGAACTGATATGGATGAGGGGCTAAAATGCTGGGTTCCACATCACTCACTGGGTGTAAAGATCTGGGAGCAGTGCTTGGTGAGGACAAGGCGACATAAACACCACCCTATCATAGCAGTTCCTAATCCAGGGTGGTCTATTTACAAACCAAGTCATCCTCCAGCCCCCCCAAACACTGCTGCCTCCTGCTCCCCTCGAGCAAATCCAACACCACTTAGCCATGTGACACTTAATCACACTAACAGACAAAAGCAGGTTCTATACCAGAGAGGGGCTGATATAAAAAAACCTAGAGGGATACTGCAGTTTTCTTAAATATTGAGGTGTAAAGACAGGGATATAAATAATATTATGTGCAGCATTTATTTAAGAAAGGACTGTATGAAATGGAATAATTGCTAGCTTTTTTTCCAGGTATAATGAGTTCACTCCTTACTTGCCACTATAAAATTTAGTCGATTTGATTTATTTCAGATCCAAAAAGCAACTGAGAATTTCTATTTTTGTAATTATAAAAATCCTTTAGGTAAAAACAAAAGATAGAATAGATTGTTTTTATATGAATGAATAATAGAGACATAGAGAAAAAAATAAAAGTAGCACTTATTTTGCTTCATTTTCTAATGCTGCACAGTCATATTCCACAAAAAAATGCACCCTTCAAAGGTTTCCATCAAAATATGTCAATAGTATCATACATTTATTGGTTTTTTTTGATACCATAACCCTAATGAAACATGCCGGTGGCAGCATCATGCTGTGAAAACATGTTCTCTGGTGTGGCAATCCCCAAAGAAAACCTGTTGCAAGCTGCAAAAGACATGCGGGTTAGGTGGAGGTTTGACCTGAACTTGAGTTATTTTGGCAAAAATCAAATAGGAAAAAAAATCAGTCTGTAGATATCCCAAGCTGGTAGAGACGTGGCCCCAAAAAAGCCATATTTTTGAGGTTTTAAACTGGATTAAACTATATAAAAAGGCAACAATTTAATATAATTTAATTCAGTTATATATTTTAATATAATATAACCAGACTACATTATATGAAATTGTTGCCTTTTTTAATTGTGTTTCACATATATACAACTTGATATGCAATATATCTGCTAATGATTTCTTAACTTAATGACTCAATATCTCCAAACCTCTTACAGTAAGTAAGTAAAACCCTTCAAATCCGTTTCCCATCAGTTTTCAACAGTGTCAAGAAAAATGGAGGAATTGTGAGTAAAAACATCCACATAATTGCAGGTATGTTGTATGTACTTTAGCTTTCTTTAACATTAAAAATAAGCGTAGGGTTCTTACACATTTGTAAGATGATCATGCATGTGTTGTTGAGCCTGTTGTATGTCTGGGAAGCATTGATCGACATAATGACTTAAGCAGGAAAAAAGAAACATTTTCACAATGGACAGCTTTGTATTGTGGCATACTTGTTATCAGGTTCAGACAACACAGAAGCGGAACAAGAACATGCCAGTGACTAGAGTAATCCCTCCCTTTTCCTCCTACATCAGGTTTTGTCACTGAATCAGGACAAAAAACTATTATGCTGAGATGATATACAAACAAATCAATTTTTTTCCATTCATGCATGGTTTCACAAAACTATTCCTCAAGCCCAGAGGAGCAGGCATGAAATTAGTTTGGCTGAGCACCGGCCTCAAAGAAACAGAGTGAGAATCATCCACCGTGGAAAGTGATGGTAAAATCGGCTTTTTATCAATAAGAAGACAGAGTTAACTATTCACCCAGGAATTATCACAAGAGGCTAAATGAATGACTTCCTTTCTTTCTGATGCTCTTAAAAAGTTGAATGAGTATATCCTGTCAACCCCTTTTCCTAGTTCAACTATAAACATGACCTTATTTGGAGCTTGCACAACTGCAGTGTGGAAGTTAGCAACTTGGGAGTCAAGTAAGGTCAATTTGAAGGGTAAGAGTTAAAGCACAAAGTACAATATGGAGTCTTGTTTTCGTCCAAATAAAAAAACAAAAAACATTTCTTAAAATTTTGATTCAAGACATACAGAGCTTCTGTTCAACTCAGAGTATTCTGTTCAAACAAAGACCTGAAACCAAAGCAGATGAGGATTTCTTAAGGAAATGGCCGTTAGCTTGCTGTTAGCTTTGAATATAGTAATAAAATTAGATGTTCTTGCTTAGTAAAAACAAACTTAAGTCAGAGCTTTAGTCTTGAGTAAAAAGAGTCTCAAGTAACTATTAGGAGCATTAGCCTCAGTCTTTGGTGCATCAATCAAAGTAAAATCCAGTGTCTCTGAAGATAAAGTAAAGTTTAAAGTCAAGTTTTTCACCTAAGAGAGTTTAAGTCTGTGACAACTCAAACACTATCATTCCTACTAGTTATGTAAACTGTATCAGTACAAAAGAATCACAATAAAAATCAGTCATTCTACAAACTGTCCTCAAGGTTTGTTGAAAGAACCCACTAAACTCTACAGTTAATCCGCCAAATCAAATTAATCATCCAATCTAGGTGCATATATGCATATTTCAACTTCTAGAAGGATTTGCTGCACAGCCACTGGTTAGTGATTCTTATTGGTAAAGAAATCGAACTGTTTTTTATAGATCATTTAAATATTTTACTGTTTTATTCTACTTCTATCATGTTTGATGAAAACAATGTAAGAGAGACACTACAGAAGAGAACTACAACACGGTGATGTTTTTAGCCCAACCTATCAATGGATCAAGCATTTCATTTTTTCTCTTTTTAATCAACAGTAAAAAGTTTTTTTGCTTTTTTTTTAAAGAAAAAGAAACAAACCAAAGTGACTAATGATTTATGAGTGTTTGCTTCAAACTAATTATTTTGGATCATTGCAGCTTAGACTAATAAAGCTCAATTTCCTGTTCTACACTCACTTTAACTTGTTTTCTTTTTTACTTTCTTATCCATCTAACCTTGTGCAAATACACATCATCATTACATCATTGGTACTGTTTGTTTGAGTAATGTGACGGGCAAAAAAGAGAGAGAGAGTAAGAGAGAGAGACAGGGAGAGTGTGTTTATCGCAGCTCCAGGAAATACCAGGACAGACACACCGGCTCTCCAGCACTTTGTGTCCATGTGACTGGAAACACACGGACCAGATTGTTTTGCATGATGCTTCAGGGGTGGTGTGTGGGGAGTGAGAGTAAGAAGTTATGTTTGAAAGGGAATAGCATCATAATATGAGCAGTTTAAAGTTTGTTTTTTGAAAAATCAGTTATTATTATGAATATTATTAGATTTTTTTTTTTATTTTAGGATTGCTTCCCCCATCCATCCACCACACATGATGGTTTTTAGTGGTTTCCTGCTTTATTGTTTAATCATAATGCAGATGCAAGTTGAGTCTGTAACCTTTCTGCTGCTCAGCACTCTTTAAAGCTGTGAAAGCTACAGTTTGACTGACATTACTCCTGCTATATGCCTCCAATACGTCAATGTGTGTTTATTCAGTTGCTATATGTATGGTTTTAGGGCTGCATCAGCAAACTGCTGAAGTGCTACAATCAGAGAGAGACTCCAAAAAAGGTTAAAAACTTTCACTCGAATGAGGGAGGAAGCTTAGGTATAGTCAAAAATATAAGATATAAGGAAAGAGCTGAGCAACAAATGTAATCTCCGATGTGTTCCTATAAATTCGCTAAATTGATATTTATTTTATCCTTTATGTTTTATAATAAAGATTGATAAAATGAAAAAATGAAAAAAATAAAAAATAGGGTTCATATCGATCACCTGTCCTGGGAGGTGACTTTACTTTAAAGTGCAACAAAATTCAAGCTTTAAAACATGCTTGTAAAACAACCATGTTTCATAACTATGAAAATATAATGCTAAATGTTTGCAGCTAGTGGTTTATGAGTCATGAGTACACATTCAAGAGCAAGAAGGGATGAACCGATGTCACTCTGAGCTATGGAAGCTCAAACAGTGCATTAGTAGAAAAGCATTCAGATTTTCCAAAAATTCAGTCTTCATAAACAGAAAATAAGAATAATCACATAAATCAACTGATCGCCCAGCCCTTCTCTGACATTAATATTGACATTTGTGAAACCTGTCATGTAGTCTTAAAAAATAATTGAAATCCCATCATAAAGTTCTGAATTTGAATGGCAGCTTTGTGTCTGTACCTGGCATGCAGCTAGCTGTTTGGCAGCTGTTTTGTGCTTTGATCATCCTCAGTCACAATTACAATCTGATTGACATGCCACTACAGATACCATTGGGTATGGTGTACAAAATAACACAAAACATGTATTTAGAATAAATTAAGTGCGACACATTGAATATTTGATTTTGTAGTTTCATATTGAGAGAGCTCCTCTGATTTGATTCCAGTACAGTAACAAGCTATGGTGAGATTGGCTTCAGCAAGGTCAGTGTCCTAAAAGGCCTCACTCTAACACCCAGCATTAATTAGTGTCTGCTGCGCAGTGGGATTCACACTATGCTACAGTTTAATAGAAGAAAGACAACTTTCTGTGACCACTTTCTATTTAAAAGGTGAAACTACTGCATAACACTGTAACTTTTAATTTTAATAAGGTATTTTTCATCATCGATTAAAGAGCCTGGGCTGCAGTTTGTAGCACTGTTGCCTTGCAGCAAGAAGGTTTCGGTTTCTATTCCCAAGATAGGGTCTTTTTGCATGGAGTTTGCATCTTCTCCCCGTTTATGTGTGGGTTCTCTCCTGGTACTCCGGCTTCCTCCCACAGTCGAAAAACATAACTGTTAAGTTAACTAGCATCTCTGAATTGTCCTTAGGTGTGTGTGTGCATGGTTGTATGTCTTTGTGTATCTCTGTGTTGCCCTGAGACAGACTGAGAACCTGTCCAGCGTGGACCCTGCCTCTCACCCATAGGAGATAGGCACTGACCCTGATGGAATAAGTGGGAGAAGATGCATGGATGGAGTTAAGAGTTAAAAAAATGCTTAGACATGTTTTTTTTTTTTTTAAAGCTGGAAAAATAGTGCACATCTTCAACTAGGAAGAACAAGGATCTATAGTGTTAAAATGCTCTGACAAATAAATATCTGCTCATTGTGAAATGCATTTGTATTTTTTCTCCTGTGTCAGTAATTTGTAAAACCACATTTCATAGTAAGCTTTGATCCTAACCCTTCCATTGTAGCTCTGATTGTTGATTAAAATACATCTAGCTCCACCAGTTTTCTCCTTAGCTTTGAACAAATTCCATGTCTCTGCTAAACAAATAGATCCCCACAGAATAATGCTGCAACCACCATGTTTAACCATTGGTATTATCTATATATTGTGTTCATTTTTGCCTCTAATATGATGGATGTAAACTAAAGATTTCCATTTTGGTCTCATCTGCCCAGAGCACTCCTTGCCACATGTTTGCCATGTCTCCAATGTAACCAACAGCAAACTGAACTAGGGACTACTTTTGGCTTTCTTCGTATAGTTAAGGGCATATTTGTAGAGTGGATGATCAATAAAATACATTCATCTTGAATTTTCACCTCATCAGAGTTTTTGAATAATTGTTATTTTATTTTTATAATTTTCAAAGCAGATGAGTAGTAGCACTGGGATGACTAACTAAAATAGTGGTAATACTCTTTAGCAACAATAATCCAGTTAACTATTAGTACTGTCTTATCTTTTTTACAATCTGTATCCATCCTTCAAGATGCACTGCGTGATCGGAAATGGTGAAACCGACCAGTCATACGCATAAAAGTATCCAAGGAAATAAGTTTGTCTCCAGCTAAACACAAAGGCAACAGTGAACTGAAACAAAAGACCTTAATAAAATGATCGAGAGATGGACAGTGAACAAGTTTGCCTCGACTCCTTATGAGTCAATCCATTGTGAGGCACACAGCACACAAGTCGAGTTCCCAGTGAATCAGAGCAGTCAGCTGCCATCCACCACCTCAAGGCAAAGGGCCAGTCTAGCACAGGACTGCAGACATGTGACCAGCTGCCTCATACAACCACAGCTACTGCATTGAAAAGGGGACATGGACAAAGAGCTCTCAGATAAGTCTCTATAATGCATTACCTTCAGAAATATTTCATCAGGTTGTCTTGGTTTGTTTGGATCACACGGTTTATTCACTGCTGTGATATAGGGCTCCAGATAGCAGGTGTTTGTAAATCTATACATAACTCTATCTTGTGATTTACAGTCTGCTGTCAGAAGGGTGCAGTGACATCAATACTGCAGCAGGAGTTTGTCTGGGGCCTAGCTAAGGATACCAAAATACCTCCTCACTTCTCCCCACCCGCCTTCCACTGATAGCAATAGACATCTCCACACCAGCAGCTGTCTAAATATTACTTTTCCATCATTCCTCTCTTCATCTTGCCATTCCTACACACCTCTCTGCTCAGATTCGCTCTCAGAACGAGCTCTTAGACACTGAGTTTAGCAAAGACAAATGCTCAAACGGGGCAGCTGGGGATGTCCAGATTTCTCACAGACAGCCCTGCGTCTGAAGCAGATGAGAGAAAGGATAAGAATCACCTTTTTATGCCTCCTTCAAGCATCAACCTGCCACACACCTGAACCCTTTTTTGTGCAAATCAAAGTTCAAAACAATCAAAGCTGATATTCTCTCACTTATTATTTTGTATAACTTGGCTTTCAAATTTGTGAATATAAGAATGCAGATTAAAGTGCTCCGTATTTTACTCCATTACCTGATCAACTAGTACCCTATGTGCATAAGGTCCCCAGGTGCATGCATGTTTCATAGCCCTTACCACTCACTGCCGTTCTCAGAATCAGCTTCTCTTAATCTTTCCCAAGTAAGCTAGAACTCTAGCGTCAGTAGCACTTAGACTCCCCTACCATCATCATAAGGCACTTATAAAGGGAAGAGGCTTCACATAAAACAGCAGTTTCCCTCTGATGGATTAATCACCCCTATTTAACCAATGGGAG
Organism: Jordanella pulchra; assembly: GCA_034780135.1. Classification (NCBI taxonomy): domain Eukaryota; kingdom Metazoa; phylum Chordata; class Actinopteri; order Cyprinodontiformes; family Cyprinodontidae; genus Jordanella; species Jordanella pulchra. The sequence continues at coordinate 11,627 of JAUZNJ010048793.1, forward strand.
TGTCAGAAATAACATCATAACCAAATCTTTTGGTCAAGGAGGTCTATCTGTCATGACTTTCTAAGTTTTACTAAGTTTACTGGGTCTCTGTTGTCCTTTCCTGGCAGAGCGGTGCTGTTTATTTGAATTACACCCACTGAATCTTTGTGCCTCTCTCTTCCTACTCCTTTTTTGAGCAGAATTTCAGCTGAAAAACAATAAAATCAAAAGATATTCTATAACCATTATACATCATGTTTACCCTCTAAATCTGCTTCCCCTTAGGTGCCCAACAAAAATACTTGATATTGTTTGCAAATAATATTTAAACATTGTCATTTGCAATAATGGTAAGAAATGTCCCCAAATTGTGCTTGTAGTACTTAATGAGATTAAAAAGTGGCCTCAGAAAGCTACCCTGCTTTCTGCAGCCAAACCATACTTGTTTAGTGCCTTTTCAAGTCAGGCAACTTCAAAGTGCTTTAAACTACATTCACCCACTCACACACTGATGGTGGTAAGCTACATTGTAGCCACAGCTGCCCTGGGGCTCCATGAGGGAAGCAAGGCTGCTGTACACATGCGTCACAGAACCCTTTGACCACCATCAGTTGACAATGTATGTGAAGTGTCTTGCCCAAAGAAAGCAACAGTCAGATGAAAGAGCTGAGGTTTAAAGCACCGATCATCTGGTTGCAAATTATTTGTGATTTTTTAATCAATGAAACTATGAAAGCAAGAGCAATAAAACTGGATTTAGTGTTTGTTAACTCAACATTTCTGCTCTTTTATTCTAAGACCGGAATCTAAATTAGCTGATTATTTCCTTATTTTATAAACCACCTTGAAAACCTTGAAATCAAGCACTTATTCAACAATGGAATTCCAAAAACTATTAGCTAGAAAACTGAATATCTGTCTGTATTTAATTTCCCTTTAGGATAAATAAAATACTTTATATATTTTTGAATTGAATTAAACTTTAAATTAAATTTAATTTGCACAAGATTTGCTATTTAGACTTTTACTTTTACTGAGCACATTGTGACTTAAAAAACAGTCCACCTAAAATGCAGCAACAGACAACCTTTAACAGTAATTAACAAAACAACTTAATCTAAACTTGAGATCTTGGAGTAATATTTTAAAAATGGGCCACTTTGATGGCAGCGAGAGCAGCTAATGAGCTAAATCACAGACCTGCACACTTTTTATTAGCTTTATCAAGACATTACAGGCAGAATATACAGTTACTTTTAATAGTAATAATAATACCCCTGACCTTGTTCCCATTTGGTCACTCAACATAAACATTTATATATTTCTTCTTACTAAAGCACGGTACTATAGTACTGCCTCCAACATGTTTTAGAGTGGAGATAGTGTGTTTTCCATTTTTTTTAAACACATAGTTTTTGGCATACAAAAACCAAACTTGCAATTTTAAGTCTCGATTTTGCATGGCGGATATCTATTGAAAATATGAAAAATAACATTTGACTTTGAGAGAATAATACGACTATACTTTTAGAAGCAGACCATTTCAATAAAGTATTAAAAAGGCATTTTTTTATGAGATGCATTATAAAGTAAAACATACTTCTTAGCATGAGTATCTTTCAAGAATCCAATAATCTTGTCTTCAATAAAAAAAGTAGTTGTATATAGATCCCAACTGAGCTATTGATCCCTGCAGCTCTTCCAGAGCAACTATAGACAGCATCCTGGCTGTTTTTCTTATTGTGAGTTTGTCTGATGATGGACTAATGGTCTTTATCAAAGCTTTGAGGCCTTAACTGAGTGGGTGCACATATCACAATACTGAATTATACTACAGGTGATAACTGTTTGTGTTGAATTTTATTTTACAATATGATTTGACATTCAATTTTAAAGGAAATTTTGAAAATTATGTTAAAGTTCAAGGTGCAGTAACACTTCTTAAGAGTGTCTAATAGCGATAAAGCAAGCTTGTGGAGTTTTCGTCATAAACTCTTGCAGAAAAAAGGCCACTATTTTAATTAATCTGATTTTCTTAAACAGAAAAAAAATAAATAACTAAGCACGAAGCCAAAGAAAGGTCAATGTGGGTATTTTTGAAGTAGCAACAGAGAGTTAATCCTGTTACCCAGCCAATGGCCCAATGGTCTCAAATACAATACAGATCATAACTAATTAATTTGTTGGCTTATGAGACGGAGCTTGTTCAAGCAATTTATTATAAGCAGGAAATTGACAAGTTGACGACTTTTCTGAGGGATATCTCTTCAATCTGGCTTAAAAGGAAGCAAGCATGGCTTCATTTGTTTGCTAATCACCTCTTTTTTTCCCAGCATCTTTGTCTGAACAGAACCAGAGCTGATAGCACGCACAAAGCACAGGTTCTATAGTATTAATACTAATAATACTATTTGATTTCAACAGGATGACAGTGGAGGGGTTTGTTGTTTGAATGGCTTCATCCTGCTGTACTTCCACCCAGAACGTCAGAGCAGGCAGTGGAGAACATCTGTCCTGAGCACACAGGCATTTTGTACTGCAGCGCATGGCCTGTCAGTCAAACATGTTCTGGCACGTCCCTGAGATATTACAAGCGTTTGCGGCCACCTCTGAAGATTTGCCCCGGCACCAGTTTGGGTGTTCGTGACGGGATAAAGGGGAGCATACATCTACGCCTGTATGAGTCTGCAGGGAAAACGGAGATGACGGCACATCTATTTTTAGTGCGGTACACTGTGTTGTGCTTTTCTGTTCCTAGAACAGGCAATCGGGTCATCTGCTACAACAGAGTGCATTGGAATACCTCCGGCTCAGCTCTCTGACCTTCACCCTGCAGATCCTAAAAGACTGAAGTGAAGGATAGTATTTTTAGGGAGGGCTATCTGCAAATAGGAGATTGTTATTCATTCCTCTCTATTTTCTCTGGTAACTAATGGGCCAATAATTCAAGTGTCACTCTGACATGTTATCTTGTGCTTTCTCATGGGGATACCACCCTGAAACAGCTCTGCCAAGAAATATATATCTTTTGACATACTCAGCGTTGCAAGGAATTGTGAAGATCATGAGTTGGAATAGCATGGAAAATCCCTGCTGGTGCAAAAAAAAAAAAAAAAAAGATACGAAAAACTCTCACCCTCCTTAAAAGGTGCAACAACAGAGAGAGCAAGAAGGAAATCTGGTGTTATCTCTTGTGCGTTTTCAGCAAACTGATAAAATTGCAACAATGTACCTTTCTATCATGCAGACAAAAAAGCTTTACATGTGAAATCCAGAAATCAAATATGCACAGATTTCTTACTGAGATCAAGGTTGTCGATTTAACAAAATTAAGAAGAATCCTTAACATTAGACCCATATGTTGTGGATAGATTTACCCCAAAACTTACATGTTTTTTCTTACAATCACAAACTTTTTGACAAATTGCCAAGATAAAAAACAGCAAACTATCATTAATTGTATTTAGATCTTAATAGATAGACTGATACAAAGAAGAAGATAATTGTGAAGCAGATGGGAAGCTACTACACGGTTTAACAATGTTTACAAATAAAAATCTAAAAAGCCAAACATGTGTTTGTATTCAGAATTCCTAAATAAAATTTTGCAGAACTTGAAGATGCAGTTAAAGCAGCGAGTCTTTTGGAATAAAAGGTGATTTATTTTATCGATATATATATTTTTTTCGATCAAAATGCGATAAGTTGCAATTAATTAACCACAGACCCTATAATTACCTCAGTTAAATACTTTTATTGAGTCCTTTCAATAGTTATTAGTAATCAATGTAGCAATTGAAATATGAGCCATATAATTAAACTCATGTTTCATAATATCATACAACTCATCTCCAAATAAGGAACCGGCTTAACTGTCCACCATGTAGAAAAGCATCTCTGCAGCGTGATGCTGTCATCGCCATGTGTGATGTTATGTTACCACCTAAAGGGTTTTTCATGTGGGCCTAAAAGTTACTTCTGACTCCTCTGACCAGAGCACCTGCTTCCACCTTGTCCGTGTTCTCGATGGTTTGTAGCCGACTAAACTTCCAAGAGCTTTGTTACAACAGTGGCTTTCTTCTTGCCAGTCTTTACTAAGAGCAAGCTTTTGGATTTTCAAAGCTAGGGATATTGCTTGATAACCCAAAGTCACTTTAAACTTCTCCACTTTAAACTGACATGTCTGCTCTGTTCCTTTTACTTCATCATGCTTTTTGTTCACTAATATTCTCTAGCAAATCTATAAGACCTTGAAATAAGCACAAGATGCAACCATTCGGAGATTGAATTGCACAGAGATGGATTTTATTTACTTAAGAGGTGATTTATGATGTGAATTGGTTGCAATGGATTTAATTTGTGAGTTTCAGAGCTAAGTAGGAAACCCTTACAGATCATATTAGGACCTAATTTTCTATTTAGCCTTGGTTTATAACAACTAAAAAGACGCTGCAGTATGTAATTACCCTATGATATAATGTGGAAAAAAAAGGTCAAAGTAATTTTGAACAACAATCGCAAAGTGTTTATTTAATCTGTATTTAACACATTTTCTAAAGCAGAGGAATCTCAGGGTGATTATCCTCCTAATAGGCTCGACGACTGTGAAACCTGAAGTAGCAGGCTCTGCTGCCTTTGTTTGCCTTAGCAGGGGTGGTGGACATGTGTGCAGAGGCTGGGACTCAGGGGCCGGGCCCTCTATCCTTCCTGTTTCAGTTACCAGAGGCCTCTCACTTATCAGTTCCAGATCTCACAAGAACAGAGAGAAAGAGAGACCACTGACAGGAAGGTTTTCCCCCCCTTCTGTTTCCTTTAGAGAAGTTAACAGAATGTCTGCACCTTCACATTTCACAGAGAAAAGCATTTACTCATTGGGGCTTTGAGGGAGGCTACAGAGAGAAAAAAGACCAACCATGAAAACCTTTGGCTGAAACTTAAACCTGCAAGCTGATCTATCATAAGAGAATTTGTACATTTATCATTAGACATTGTTTATTATTTTGCTTTTCACAATAGGTGCAAGAAAGGTTTTTTTCATACATACAAAGCAGTTTCCAAATAAAAATGAAAAACTTTTCAAGACCCAACCATCAGGTTCTCAGTCCTCTATGTTTATCATGAAACATTTAATTTTAAAGTTCACAGAAAGAACTTATAAATATAATCTAGGATAAAAAATAGTAAAGGAAAAACAGGAGAATAAAACAAATGATACAAGGACATTGGAGAGAAAAAAGAAAGGAAAGAAGCTATGATAAAAAAAGGAAAGAAAGAAAGAATAGGAAAGGAATAAATAAGAGGGACACAAGTAATACAAGAAAAAGGAAACAGTAGAAATGAACAGAGTAATGGGTGTAGATAAGGAAAGCAGAGAAGAAATTATATAAGGAAGAAGGAAGAAAGGAGGGTAAAGCATGAATAAAGGAAGCAAGAAAGGACTCAAATGTTAGACAACAGGAATACAGACCTGAAAATATTAATATTAATCCATAATCCTGTTTTCTATTTCCCTAATTATCAAGCCCTGAAAAAATACTATTATCACATTCCACCTATTTCCACACTTCAACACCCTGAGTAACATAATAAAAATAAACGATTTAATAAACTCCTTTGCAATATCCATGCTATTAAAACTTAAATCCATTTTTCCAACAATGAAGGCACCACTTTTAGAAGAAAGGTTTGTTACCAGAACTGGCTATGCAGCTTTCAACATCATGCCACTGTTTGTGGCACATCCAAGATGGATTCTCCTGCTATCATGCTCTACCCTGCCTAACAATTTAACAATAAGTACTTTGGTTTATCCAGCTCAGCAGTGTGACAGGCAGATGTTTGTCAAGGCACCATATTTTATAGCATTCAGGCAGATCTAATCAAGATCAAACCCTCTTGATATACTGTATTCAGCAAGCAAGTATGTGCTTGTTCCGGATGCCCTGATTCTTAATGCATACCTGTGTTGTATTTTAATGTGAGCTAAACATAGTACATTGCAGTGTCATGATTTAAAGGATACTCACAAACCTTATGGGCATGTGTGCATGCTTGGTCTATATGTTAAACATAAGCACTTTGATACTCAGTGGAACACCCCAGGAGATCATGATGAAATCAACATGTTCAGCTAGCAGAGCTCAGATACAACCTGCAGCTATCGCATGTTTAACAAAGACATCCTGATATTTGGCAGCACAAACAAAGCTGTTTTTTATTATGAGTTTGATGTCAGGCAAAATTGAAACAAGGTTTTATTAACAGAATGATGTTTAATTTAATCTGTTAACTTTATTTTTGAAATATTTCCAAGGACGAGGCTGCTCATAATTTTAGCACATTTTGGAGAAAACCTACAACTGTCATTTTAGGACTTAAATGGGCCTTTAGGAGATTGTTTGAACGCTTGCACAGTTCTTTAACACAAATTATGCTTTTTATAAACTACGGTATGATTTTTCACTATTGTACAAGTAGTGAAATAATCTGGATGAAAAAAATCTATTTAAAGGTTCACTTGATAATGGATAATGAAGAGCAGCTTGAGAATTAAAGGGATAACTGGTGAAAAACTTACATGAATGTTGGTGTTTGCTCTCTGCCCAGCAACCTATTCAATAACACAATTCCAATTTAGATGCTTTTTATCTGCAAAAAGATTGATAGAAAACAGCCTGCACAGCCTTAAACCTTTAAACTAAAGTATTTTCTTAATTTTCCTTTAGTTATTTTGTAGAAAAACTTTGCTTAAAGCATTAAATTATTGCATCAAAAATTGTACAGTTGGTGGTCATTAAGCACTGTTGCCATTTTGTACAATTATATGTTTCGGATGTTTCTCTGAGTGCAAAGAAGAACCGTCTGCTAAGGAAAAATCTTCTGACCATGGTTGAATACACACACATGTTGTGAATGTATTTATTTCTAGTTCAAATTTTATTGGTCCTTGGCAGAAAATCAAACAAACAAAAAAAACTTTCTGCCACACATTTGATGAACAAAAAGGAGCAAAAAGAAGATCAAATCTTTTTTGTCAGCAATCAATCAAAAAACAAACTAACCTTTGCTAAGCAGCTTAGGCAAAACAAAGCAATACTTTAACAATTATCTGTGTCAGTTAAACTAATAAAGAGTTTTATCAACGTTCACACGTAATAATGAATATGATAAGCAATGATTTAAAGTAGTTTTCTGTAGTTTACACATAGACTACTGCAATTAAATGTAATTACAAGATTCCAATAGGGGGAAAGACGCTAAGTCATTTTGGCTTAACAAAGATTATATATTCTATAATATTAAACAGCGTCTAAATGCAAGAAATGGCAACAACCACAGTAAATGGAAATAGGGTGTATGCTGTAAACATCACATAAAACATTATGTGAGTTTTAGCATACTAAGCAATGTAATGTGTCAAATTATGTGAGAATAGTAAATATAGAGATGAATGTTGTTTTTCTTTTACCAAGTACAAAATGACCCAATATCGGTGTGAGGAAAGGGTGCAAAATGGTCAAAGAGGAAATCTTTTCTGCAGAGGCTTCGCTTACGGTATAAACATGCCCTCAAGCAACGCTAGATTTGCCACAAACATTGTGACTGGAAATTTGGATTAAAGATGTGGCAGAAGCAGATACTAAATTTGGGAAGAAACAATTAAAAACCAGACTCTGACCGCAAATAAGTGGATGTTTTTGCATCAAATGTAAGGGGTGCACTGATTGGACTCAAAATTTATAAACACAGATTTTAAGGGCACAATTCAATAGCCCTGATTTCAGCAGGACCCAAAAAAAAAGTAATAAAAAAAAGCTTACCTTTCTTGATTCCAATCCTTGATTTGTCACCACAAAGGACCCCCCCACCCATCCACTCTGCAGGAGGTGAAACACTCCAGCACTTCCCGTTTTCCCTTCCTAAGAAAAAATCAAGACAAAAAAAAATCACAACATCAATCATGGCTAAATTATTCAACAATATCCAAACACTAGATTACCACATCTGCATATGTCTTCCTTATAAATCAAGTCCACTCCATGACTTCACCTTTTAAAAATTTTTTGGGTTTGGAGCGGTTTCTATCTGTGCCCGTAAGACTCTTCTACCCTGCACGGATAAGATCCTTCAGGCTCTGATAACCATAAAGGATGAATCAAAAGCAACTGTGGCTGATTCACATCCGCAGCACACCATCATAAACATTCAACATGACACTGCAATGTCACTGTTTTAAATGTCAAGTTGACACAAATGCCTAATAAAACAGGTAATAACAAATGTTAAGGATTAGCTGTTTTCTTCAGCCATTCAAAACCATACATGAATTAAGGTGATTGATTTTGGTAATATTTTGCCCCTCAGCTAATACTGCACCTTATATTATACTTTTAGTTTTTTTTTTACATTCATGGTTAAAAATGGAAATAAACCCCTGGAAATTTGGTACCAACCATCCTTTAATCTTTACTTCTCTAGGAAATATTTCATTTGACATACGGAGTATTAATAACTATTTTGTAACCTAATCATTGTTTTACCCTCAGTAAATAATATTTATCAGCAGGTCGATCCAGAATGACACAATCTGTCATTTCAAAAGAGTCAGCTGCAGCTCTCCCAAAATGTCAGGACCAGAAAAAATGGAAAAGAGAAGTAATCAAGGGTCATTGTAAAGTAATGCGGAGAGGGAATAACACCTTAATATTTGTTAGTAAATAAAAAATAAATAAATAAGTAGGGATGATCCAATATTGATATTGGTCCGATAGTAGCCTAAAAAAACATCTCCGACATTTAATGCTAATAGAAACACTCTGCTTCTGTTAAAGGTTTCTTTCTGTAACTCATTGGTTAGTTTTACATGGGTCAGTTGCTTTCATAACTTTAGTTGTTGACTTTTGTTCCCTGTTTTAGTAACATTTCTTGATCAAACCATCTCTAGACTTCTACTGCATAAAATAAGTAATAAAAGTCAGTGGGATTTGTGCCAATATCATATCTGAAAAAGTTGTATCAGGACACCCCTAAAAACAAGTCTGTCAGCAAGAGGATAAGCGAGCAAAAACTAAGAATTATTAGGGGGTTGGAGGTCTGTGTTTCTACAAACTCTGAAGGTAAAGACCAAAGGCCTCATTTGGATAATAATTATTTCAGCTTTACAAAACTGTGCCTTTATCGATAGAGCTGGGCAGCATTTCTCCCATGAGCCCACATACAGTATATCTTGTCATTCCTTCATACAGCCTCCTAAACCTTACACACTTACACTACGATAGCTAGCTAAGTGGCTTTAAAGGCTTTTAACAGCAGTGAAGAGCCTGAGATAGCTAAAAAAAAACTTCTAAAAGTAGGAGGATCCTGTAGGGGTCTGACTAGGGGTTCATTGAGAAAAACAAAAATATAAAGAATGAAAACAAGTGAGACTGTTGAACATGAGCAATAAGAGTGCCACCGAACTACTATAACAACAGAGTGACAGCTGATCAAAATTAGAGATGAAACACTCACTATCCATGTATGCATCAAAGCAACAATATGTTTTCTGATCAAAAATTATAGCTAAACCTACTTTAATATCTGTACGCCTGGCTCTGGGGTAAAGCCTAACATGGATCTTTTCTTGTTAAATAGAGAGAATGACATCCAGAAAAAAAGCATAAATAAATCATACATTAAACCATGACATACAATAAAGCTGTTAGAACTCAAAGAAACAGCGTGATATTATTCACATACCACTGTGGACAAGTCAATAGTAAACCAGATGTCTATGAAACAACTTTTTAATAATGTTTTTCTAAGCTCTTTTTGTAGGTTTTTAAATTTGATTTCCATAAGATAAAATCAAATATTTCTATGATGCTTGATGTTTGTTTCTGAAGGGACGTAAGTTCAACATTTATTTATCTTTTGGTCCTGTTTCAATCTCCTTTCTATCAGTCCTCTACTCTGCAATCAAAAAAACATGTTAGCCATTTGTTTCCTGAGCAAAGTTTCCTCTGGTGGAGTTGAAATCATAAGTCTAATGTTCCAAATATAACAGTTTAAACAAGAAGGTGTAGTTTCACATTGGGCAAGAGAGGGCTGTACCTTTTCGCTTTGTGTTTTCTTTTTAATCCCGTGTCCGTATGAGTGCAAGATTTTTCAAACTGCAATTCTCCCCTGCTGAAAGTGTTGTTCTCTGAAAAGAGAAAATAAAGGAGTACTGGCGGGCTCAATGGTTTGACAACGAGGGTGGGGGGTGGGGGGGGTTGACGCTGTGTGCCTCCTTTTTAAAGCCAGATTCTCCCCAGATACCTCTGTGCTATTCATCAACAGCTTTTCCAGGGCTGTGAAAAATCAATGTGCTCTGCACTGCAAACAGTTCATAATGATGGGGGATGGAGAAAAAAAAAAGTCCAACTGCAACAGAATTGATTTGTTTAAGTACAATAACATGGCTCTAGCGCAGTGAGAGGAAAGCAAGAGCACCCAGACAAAGACTGACTGGCAGTATCAAACCCCAAGCAATAATTGGCAAACTGCTGGCAGAGAGTAAATCTGAAATACAGAGCCCTGTTATCTAATTAAAGGAGTTCTTTAAATTGCCAAACAGACAGAAAAAACCCAAGTCGCAATTGTGTAACTGACCTGCCAGTCCAGTTCAAGATACAGTGTTTCACCAATTTTGTGTGGTCTATGCTTGTAAGTATAAGCTCAAAAGTGGCAATTGTGTGAGAGTTTGTAGCAACAGCAAGAAAATCAGAGATAATGACAATCAGACAAGGATTTTTTTTAAGGCAGCTAACAAACAAAATATTCTTTTAAATCATTTTTCCTTTTTGTTTCTAATGATAGATGCACTGAGATCTATATTCGAACATTTTTCCACTTGACTTAGACCACCCTAAAAATAAATTATAAAGCTGCACTAAGAAAATGGTGGGAAACAAGCTTAATCGGCACTGATTGATGACTAGCGGGATGGAAACTCAAATATTTGCTTGTCAATTGCATGGCAAACACTAAGACAAAAAACCCCCAACACTTTTTCACACCTAGGGGACAAATTCTAATAAGCTAAAAACGATACAAAAATGTTTACAATGTTAAAAAACAAAAAAAAATCAAAAGCTGGCAACACAGTTGTAATTTGTTCTTATTCTTTCATATATATATATTCAGTTGTACGAATGTTACTTTTTATGTAAAAAACAATAACAGTGAGAAATAATGTTCCAACATTGAATAAACATTTAATCTGTAAAACAGTTCAAATTTCTCAATTTTAAGTCCTGACAATGTCACTATAGGTTTTACTATTAATTAGGATCAAAAGGAAAATGAATGATGCGTTCCATTAGCCTGAGACCTTGGACCCAGGAATTTGAAGTGACGTAATCTCATAGCAGATAGAGATGATTCACTTTTTTTTTTCAAAGTGTCCTTTTAGAAACTCAAGGACACCCTACAAATCCAATCCATTAAAAACAGGCTATGAGTCAAAAGCAAACAAGGAAACTAAACAATGCACAAACAATAAATTGAAAACATTTTGAAGTGAAACTGCTTTTCAGTGCAGCAACCACCTAACTCTATGGATTTTAGACACAGATTCCTTAGATTTTACATGGATTTGAAGGTTGGCCACTACAGCCATAGTTACAACAACCGAAGAAAAAATTAATCTTTAAAAAAATCTACACTTTACTTTGTGCATAAAAGCTAAGTTAAAAGATACTTTCTTTTAAACACTGAAAAGCAATAAGTGACTAAATGTCACATAAAATCAAAAAGTACACCAAAAGTCAAATAAAATAAAATATTGTACTATCACTGCAGCCATCCTGAATGTAGAAGTCAGGAATTGTCCTGTTACCCTGATTTCTGACATCTATTTGTAAGTTTCCAAGCCATTCCAGTTGAATATTCCTACTCTGAGGAGAGAAATGACTTCTGAGTACAAATGAAACAGCATTATTTTGTAATAACAGTCTGTTAATACCTAACGGTAGTCTGGTCTGTGAGCCATGTATTTTACATCTAAACTTATAGTTTTCTCTCTGTTTATTTACTGAATTTCTTTTAATGAGCTCTTTTATTTAGTATATTCTTATAGAACAATAATCATTGTATCAGAAAACATGAGTGATTATGAGATTGCCATGATGTTTAAACACTTATTTCTATACATATTTCCAGATGTTTAAATCTTAAGAAAAATACCAGTTTCACCATATTTCACATTCAGCTTTCCATACATACCGCAGTTGCAAAGAATCCTATTACCACCATTATGCCTGTGTCACATGTATACATTTGAGTGCGGGATTTTCTTCTTATTCATTGCCATTTACCTACAACCTGAGCCTGTAGGTGCTGCAGTGGACCAATTTAAGTGTAAGTCCTGACCAATTTAGATCAAATTAGAAACAGCGTCTTAACTATAATAATTGGACTGGTCCTAATTACAACTTCATCTAGCAAAGTTCAACAACAGATCCCTGACAAAAAACACTGACTTTGTAAGCACTGTTAGAGCAGCGGGAAACTTTCATGACAGCCTTCACAGCGAAGATGAAAGTGATCCAGGTAGGCTATACCTGAGGTTTGAGGCGTTTTAATCAGGTGAGCACTCGTTCTGCATTAAAGTAATGAAGCCACTCTCTGACAGAGTGGAAATGATTATTAATCCTCCATTTACCCTTGAATGCTCAGAATGCTCTCTGCAGCTGTATTTTAACAGAGCAGCTAAATAAACTCAAAGGCAGGCAGTCATTTTTGTTTTGTTTTGTAAATAAGAAAAACTATTAGGGGTTTCTTTCACCAAGCTTATGCAGCAACAGATAAGTTGTAGGAACTGCTTTGTCCTACTAAGCTGCATCCAGCTTTGGAAAAAGTATCACTTCTAAACTTACATCACATTAAAGGTCTCCAAACCTTTAATGTTCCTTTCAAGTTAAATATAGGTATAAAAACATTATTTCAAAAGTGGTTATTAATTCCAAATTCTATGTAAGAATTGTAAACATTTGGAGAAAGTTAAATAAGCAAAATGTTTTATAAGACAAGGTCCATGCAAGGAAAAAACTAAGTGCAGAAGCTTGAAGTAAATTGTGTCAAAGCATTTCAGCACAGTAAACATTCCTGGCCGCCACTTTTATGCCAGAAACATATGTGCATTCATCATTGTTATTATCCCTGCAGAGTGGCCCTCCCAGGTTTAATTGGGTCCTCATAGAGTCAAAATCCTTTCTGTGTCAGCAAGCACCCGAGCTGGACAAGCTCACACCTCTTTGGCAAACAGCAGCTTTTACTGGCTGCTTGTTGCTCTGTGCAAAGTGGCTCCAAATCCAGTCGTTGTGCCCAAGGGGAGGCAATGAGAAATGGACATATTCCCTCCAAGCCTGGATAATGGCGTAAGAGGGATACCTGGACAGAAACTTTCACCTGGCTCTGCTCTCAGCATTGTGGGGAATGCTCTTGAAAACCACAGGAGCCATTACACCCAGTAAGCACCATTTGCATTTTAACAGGCAAATACACTTGTATTTGGAAGCAATTAGACATGAAGCATGTGCACAAAGTGTGTAACAGGATGATGAACAAGAGACTTATCCAACCCCATTAAAAAAACAAACAAACAAAAAAACAAAAAGAAACAAAAAATTTCTTCTGACAGAAGAGCAAATGGTTAAAAAAGCAGAATCAAAAGCTCATTCCTCATCATCGTCATCATCATCATCAGTGCCGGCTTTTAAAATCATGACCCCCTTTTTCACCTTTAAAAGTTGAGTTCCTCTTCTAAAAACAGTTTCCTGCAGATCAGCAGCTCAGGGCATGTAAAAACACAGAAAGATAAACAAACCTGCTTTGCACAAGCATCAAAGACCTTGTCTTCTAAAGAGAAGAGGCTGGCATGACAAATAAAAGGAGAAATAAGTTGTTCTATATGACAGCTGAGAAATGATCAAACAAAAAAAATACCTTTTTTTTTGCTAATAAAGTTTTCTCACATGAAACTGTGGACTACGTGTTCAACTGAATAAATAAGTTCAAGTTTTATCGACTATGTGAAGAAACATGTTGTTTTCAGAAGCAGACGGATCCTAAACAGTCTGACCCAACAGAAATAAATGATAAAACACTCTATGTTTAGTAGTCATGAAAATGGCTAGCAAAACAAAATTGTTCATATAGTTTTGGGAGACACCGTATATACTATATGTGCGACTAGACTGTGCTAACAACAACACTCTTTGTTGTGGACACCTATGAGGGTTGGCTAAGTGGTACAGTATTTGTCTGGACAACAAGAGAAGGAATCTCAGAGGTCTGTTTTTTATCACTGTAAAAAGGTTGAGAAAATATATATAACATTGGTAAATATTAGTTGTTAGTCATAACAGCTGTATTAATATCACATATCAGTCAGATTTAAATGTTTATATTTTAAAATGCCTTATCTTTAAAGTTTCAGATGGAGTTAGAGGATGCAGTTAGATGTCGAAAGCTATTAAAATATATTTTGAGTAGATAGCCGGAAGGTTAAACATACAACAACGGTTTTGCTGTTTTTTTCATTTTATCTTTTAATCTGACTGTCACAGAACATGCTTCAAAACTATTTGAAAGTAATCGTCATCCTCCAGGAAATACATACCAAGACTAATGTTTTAGTAATACTAACCTCCCTAGTTGCAAATAAATGCTGACAAAAATGCTCTTTAGAGGTGAAGTTATTACAGGTAGAACACAAAGTTAGGCTTTAAAGTATCAACATGTGTTAAGTATTGAAGTTCATGGTAGCAACTTATAACATAATAATAATTTAAAGGGAAAAATCACGATGTTCCCTAATTATTTAGATTTTGTACTGGAGCTGTAAAAAAACATCCAACTTGTTGCAAATACTGTTAAATATCTCTTTAGCACTTACAGGAACGTAAGAAACAGATGTGTTGTTAGTGGCAAACAATTACCCAGCTGAGGTACTCTCATGGTACAATTCCTTGTCTGCTGTGCTTCTCTGTTTTATCATTTCTTTATTCATCTGGTTAACCAAAAACTGCTGCAAAAAAAGAAAAAGGAAATGTTTTCAATGCTACTGTAACCAAATGTCAGTCAGCTCAAGAAAACATTTTAATAGTACAAATCATCAAAAAAACAAACAAAAGGACACTCAATTAGGGCTGCAACTAACGGTCATTTTGCTAATAATTTCATCAGTTGATTATTTTTTCGGTGAATCAAATAATTATTTGACAGTGAAAGTTTTATTACAGAACAAATTTTATTTTACTGAATTTAAACCAGATAAAACAAAACCTTTTTTTTCCATTTGAGGAGTTTTCGATTGAGTATATTGGCGGACAGAAAAGTTTTTCATCTTAAATACAAAATAATTGTATATTTTTGACAATTCTGGTAAAATTAATGCTGTAAGTAAATGCTGTCATCTAAAGGTATGTTTTAGAGTCACTATATTCACTATAGTGCATTTAAAGATTAATAGATTACTTAACTAGATGATTATTTCATCAATTGATTAATCACAATTAATCTGATTAATTGTTTCAGCCCTAAACTCAATAGTTACACCATTTCTTACTTCCAATTTAGAGTCTCAAACGTAAATATAACAAGGTTTGAAGATTTAAGCCCCCATCTTCATAACCAGGATTTAACGGCGTGTATGCTGATGGTTTCATTAAAAGCCCTTTTAGAAACCAAGCTACCTGTTGTTTCCACATAGGTGTCACTGCACCAGTTGTAATGATTACAAGCCTTCAGGTAATAGTTTTTACCACAAGGTATCTAAATGGCATTAGACTCAGCTCAGCCAGCTGCCCAATCTTCTCCCTTGACCGATTAACACAAAGACGAGAGCCTATTTACCATGGCTGCTGTAATTACTGAATGAGGTGCAACGTACACACAAAAGAACGATGTATATAATAAGACGCTCAGGTGCAAAAGGTGCATTTGTATACATATTATGTACCACCAGATGAGCATACCAGCAATGACTAATTACATGTTTTATTTATGCAAATACAGGTAATTCACTTCACACTGAGCATGACTTTCCACGATCTGGCATCTACTGTTGGAGTATGATACAATATAGGTTTTCCTTCTGATGAAGTGCAATTACAGTACTCAGTGAGGGAGGAAAGAATGAAAGTAAGGGCATAATGAAATAAAGGAAACCAGAAACAATGAATGAAGGCAAAGAAGGAAGGACAGACAATGGAACTGTGAATAAATATAGAAATCTAAATATTTAACCATGCTCTTTTTGCCATACTTATTCCTGAACTAAAGAGTACTGAAATTGAATTCCAGAGTTTTCCCGAGTTATTGGGAATCCTGGATTAATAGAAGCTGCAGTAGACACTATGATTACACAACCTTAATGGTATAAAACTGGTTTCAATTTAAATTTCTATGTTCCCGTGTCTCCTAAAGAGTAAGCTAATGCTCACGAGTCCTGCATGAATTGATGGCTTCAATATTGTCTCTCCTCCTACTCTTCCCTTTGTTGTATATCTTGTTTCAAAAGTGAGAGCAGCCCAAGAGGGTGCTTGTATTTTTCTTCTTTTGTTTTCAGTGCTTCCCTATCAGAGCGGGAAGGTGGTAGCAACTCCCACGGGGAAGATAGAGATAGAGGTGTAGGCTGCCGGCGGAGCGCTGAAGCAAGGAAAAGCCTCGCCGTCTGACCGACTCGTTCCTCCTCTTTCACAGCCCTTCTTCATCTGCAAACCAAATTCTTTGCCCGACAGCAAAACATTCCTATTTGGTCACCTGGATTTTTTTTTTGTCTTTACAATATCACCAGTCTAAGTACCCAGGAGAGTTTACCATAAAGTAATGAAGACAAGAGAGGCAGATCTTTCAGCCAGTTGCAAAGAAGAGAAGGATGTAATGAGCTCTGATAAGTCAGAAGAAATAACCTGTATTTGCATTTTCAACCCCATTCTTCATCTCTCTCTCCTAATATTGCCTCCTCTGTCTCATAATAGGAGAAAGAAAAGGCAATGTGAGTGAAGAAAAAAACGGGGGGGAGGAGGGGGGTAGCTGACATATACACAGAGGAATCCAGGGAGTAAAAAGAGAGCACATTACTACTGGGAGGGGAAAAATGATTAAAGGCTAAGATGAACACAATCTGCCGGTTCCAAAGGGAAGCGGAAGGACTTTTCAGAGCATATAAGCATTACTCTGAGACCTGCCACGCCATTCAACTCAACCATGACCGTGCTGGCTGGAGCCCATTTTCATTTGCCCCACTGATATGTTATTTTGGCATAAACATGTCGTGCTCAAACAATCATTAGCTGGACCAGATTGTTGATTCAAAAAACGCCACAGCTACCTCTGAGTATAATTAAAATAACAGATTAAACACAGAATTAGAAACAGATTTGTGCATATGGGATTTCTCATGGTTTCTGATTGTGCAGCTAATCAGTGTTCGGGTTCCTCATTTGGTGGAGACTCTTGAGGCGCAAATGAGCAAGCCGAAATAAAGGAGGAAAAAAACGCAAAACATCAATAATAAAGAAAAGGAGACGGAGGGGATGAAAACAAAGCTGCTTGTAACAAATGGGAAAACAGACAGAGCGTCTCATTGCAAGAATGCTAACGACAATCAATTAGCAATTCCTCATGATCTTGGGTGCGTCAGAGTATAAGGTGTCTTAATGAGTCCCATTTCCATTAGGCGCTCGGCTCGAGAGGCAAAGAGGAGGAGGCTGCATCCATGAGCTCCTCCATCTCGGTGCCTAATGACTGCAAGAGTGGATTACACCATCAAGTTCTCGCTTCTCTTTGTTTATCCCCCACGTAAATAATGGTCAACCATTACAATACATTAAATTGCCCGCTCTAAAAGCAGAGAATGAGAGAGAGAAGGAGGAGCACAAGTGTTTTGGAAGGAATCTTTCAGTGATCTCCAGGAAACTGGCAGCGCAGTGGACGTCTCATGGATTTATACTTCACACTAATACATAAAGTCATCAGCCACGTAATGAAGTACGTCTATCAATTTAATTCAAGTCAAAAATACTTTATTTATCCCTAAGGGAAATTAAATGAAACAGCTAAATAAATAAATATCTTGATAGTGGCTCAGCCAATCACATGGTGGCTACTTGATTCCAATCAGTTGTATGTACAATAATGCTCTGTTGATGTCAGAATAATCTGAGATGATTTACCAACATTAGGTCCCTTTATATCAGTTTAGTTGCACAGTCTGCCCAAGGATCATTATTAACATATGTAGTCCTGAGAAATAGATCTTTTAAACCAACAGATCATGATATTATTATAGTGTTTTATGGTGTTTAGAAAAGAATATGTTACAACAGGTAGAAATCAGAATCGGGAGGTCTGATCAAAAGTTGGTTTGGTTTCATGTAGACATGCTCTGATGCAATACTGATATCATATCAGGTCAATATCGGTAATGGTCAATACTCACAGCTGCAATATGGCCATTGTATTGTGAATGAAAAAGTTGTATTGGGACATTCCTAGTTTCATGACATACATTAAATGTCATCTGTATGTAATTCCACTTCAGCAAGGTATCCGAAGATTGAATCTAAGTAAACAGTGGCGCCATGTAAGACAATGCCTTACTTTTTTCATGGCTGCGCCACTCAAGGCTCCATCACTCCATTTCTATTTTACTTTCTCCCTCTGACACTCTTGGGTTTCTCTCCTGTCACATCGACAGGACAGGATGAAAATTAAACGCATCAGCAGAAAAACACACAAGTGGAAATGATCACCCCGCTCGGGCTGCTCGGGTCATGAATTCAGCTAACTGTGCTTGTCGCTGGCTGCAGCTATTAGTCTTAATAGCCATAGTCCACAGCCTGCCCTCGAGAGGAGACGGCCTCTGTTTCCCAGGGGCACAGAGTGGACAGGTGAATCTCATCTGCGACCTCTTCACATGTCATACTAAAAGCAAAGCTGCCCAAAAATGTCTGTTAGATTGTTGGGGTATAATTTTACACAGTGGGGACATCAGCTTTTAATCTTAGCAATCCTGATCAAATCAGGGGTTCAATCGAATGAGTATCTTTCATTCTATTTATGGTTCAAGAGATTGATAAGTTAAAGCAATCACATTAATACAAAAGATAAAAAAACTAAAGTGTCTGTATAGTTGGTTGAAGGTTTGAGGCCTTTTTTTCTACCCACACCATTGTTGTTGTTGTTATTTTCTTGTTTCAATTTTTTAACCTAAAATAATTCATTTTCACATCCCTGCCTTGTGTATGGTGAGTAAATCATCCATCATAGCTGCAACAAAACATAATGTACCATACTTTTTTTTCAACAGAGAATCAACCTCCGCTCTGCAGAAAAGAAGCAGAATAACATCTAGGTCATTGATTGCAAGACATATTATTTCTGGGGCCAATGGATGTATTTGTGGCATTATGTGTTGCTGTGAAAAAAAAAAATCCTCTCTGCACTAAAGGTTAGTTTCTGCAGCAGGTCCGGGGACCTTGCTGTGTTGCCATTGAATTGTATACTCAGACTGAGAAGAAAAGTGAAAGTGAAACTTACAAAGTGAATCAGCATGAAAGAGGATTGATACATATATATA
>JAUZNJ010048813.1:0-59700 GCA_034780135.1 Jordanella pulchra
CAGAGGGCTCCAGCCCAGGAGACCCACGGCGCACTCTGCTGGAAGGAAGATGGAGCGGCAGGCTCCGGATCCCAACAGTCTTGTCAACTTCAAATCTAATATGGCTGCTTTTATATGAAGTCAGAATCCCGCCAAAAGTGCAGACATGCAATAAATACTCCTATAAGCAGTTTCATTTAAAACAAACACACAATCACACGCAAACTATTCTCTGCATGCTTTTTAAATGTTTTACGCATGCAAACTAAATACCATGAAGCCCCCAGTATATCACAAGCATGAGTTCATCCTCCTGCTCTGTAGATTCTTCTCTTTTCAGACCTGTTTCTGTGGCCCATGTCAACTTTTCCACCCCTTTTGAGTAGGGATGCACTAGTCAGGATTTTGGGAGCCAAGAGCCGATCACAAAAGTCAGTATCTACCAATCACAGCATCATATCCATAACATCTTCAAATGCTCTCTCATGAACATTGATGTTGTATTACTAGGTACCAAAATTCTAGGAGATAACATATTGACCACAGAATTATTGTAGGAGGCAGCAGAGATGAGGTTTTTAAAATCAAAATCAAATCTGTGGTCTTCATAATGACAGGCAGGTCGGGGCTGATCAGCCGATTACCGAACATGGTTGGTTGACCGGTGAAGATCTGCTTTTGAGATAGTTCCTGGTTACTGTCCTGAGCTTGGCTTGCTATGCACAGACAGTTTTACTTTCTCTGCTTGGTGCCACCCTCAAAGTGACAAAAGTTGAGACGAGCAAACGGAAACAGATCCACACCCTCAGCTGTTTCGTTTTACACAATTTATGTGTCAGTCACTAAACTAGAAATGTTTTGCGTTGTACAGTCACTCTTAGTGAAATACGTTGGAGTATTTTGGTGTTGTAAATGTGAATGTAAATACTTGTTTTTTTGTTTTGTTTGGCTAATCAAGAGTCTGCAGCTTGTGTTGAAACAGTGGTTTGCTTGATTTTCAGTAGGAGTGTTTAGTGATTGGCTGCGGGGGTGATTGCCTTCAAAGTGTCGGGAGAGGAACCTTTTCTGGGTCTGTTTGTATTTTATCTTATGTTCCAGAATCGTTTTCCTGATGCCATTGGGACAAACAATGGCAATAAGGAATCTTGCAATACGTCTCAACCTTGCTGGACTCACACAGCAGTCCAGATTTGGTGGACGGTATCCCACAATTCCCCATGCTTTCTTTACCGCTCGTGCTAAGTCCTTCCTCTACCGTGCTTCGCAGCTCTTCCACCACTGTCTAATGGGACTTAGGCTGTTCACTAAACTAAACAAGCTAATCTACAGGTTTTTCTAACTTGGACCATGGGTAGGTTTTTTTCTGTGTTTCTCCTAGTTCACTGAGTTCAGACATAAATGAACTCGCCATAGATTGCTGGCCTAATAGTTGGAGGGAAGCTTTTAAGCATGTAAAACTTGAAGAAACATTCAGCTGCAACATTTTGTTACTGCTTCTACCTTGTAAACTTAAGAACATTACACAGAATTTAAACCTGACGTTACTGGAAAAATAAGAAGAGTGATTTTTGGATAAAACATGTGCTTATCGACCATCCTAAAAAATCTGTTTCACATTCACCATTCCAACAAGTTATAGAAACACAACAGGGGTTAAATCTGTGAATTGGCACTAGTAGCTTCAGAACAGGCTGAAGTCGGTTAAAAGTATCTGATAGGGAAACAAAATGATTTAATAACAGAGAATATAGAAAGTGAGTTTTTATTGGAATGGCTTTGCACACATTTGCAGATTATTGTGTAGGTTCAAGAAAAGCAAGAACTTAGTTACCATATTTAATTACAAAATTGCAATTAAATAAAAAAAAAGATAATCTCACCTCAAATTAAAATCTATCAAATGTATCAATAGCAGTGCTATTGGCTTTTTGTCATCTTGTTTGTTAGTTTTAATTACTACTAATCTCCTTCTATTAGGAAATGAATGGAGTGTTGAGTAGATGTTTGCTTCAAATTACGTTGAAATTCTCATTATATATTTTAATCATTAGTCAGTACAAGAATCAGAACATACCACCACCACAACTATAGATTATAGACAGGCTTCTAGACGGACATTATTCCTGACAAAGGAGTCCCCATGACTTACGACCTTCAGTCTTCTTCCTCTGGCTGATTTTAACAAAGATATTGGTATATTTATAATAAATGAATCATTACTTGTAATTAACTTTTATGGGAATAAAATGGAACAGCAGCTAATGTGGTATTGTCACTTTTAGTTATATAAAATATTTAAATGCTTTCTCTAGCGGAGGACTGGAGACTTATTCTTAATGGTCAGTCTTTGCATAGACTAAAGAAGCTATTGTTTGGGCTGAGTGAGCTTATAGACTTGGAAATTGTAGACCCATTACCTGGACATCAGCTTGGTTTAATTAGATTTGAGTTGACGCCACAACAAGTTCTTTCAGTGTTGGTCTCCAGCCCTGCTGTCACCAGTCAGAAAGCCCATTGTTTTCTTACATTCACAGTCTACCTCCCAGATGTGAAACACCATTTTGTTTTTGTACATTCCTCATGCATATAGCAGAAACAGACACCCGGGATCGACAATTAATAATTCACTTTGCCAAGAAAAGTATGGAAGAAAACAATAAGCAGACGGGTAACATAAGGGAATGTAATATCTGTTAGCTTTTTATATCGTGTGCTTAAATGTGTGCATTTTAAAGGCTGAGTCAAAATGTCAAATGTCTAATTTAAAGGCAACAGGAGCCTGAGTTTGTGACCAATCAAGGTAGTAGCAGAGAGAAAGTTGTAAAATCAAAAAGATATTTGCTGCCGGGACCCTGTACTTACTGTAGTCGTTTTTTCCTCTTCATCAAGCGGGCCGCAGTCTCAGCAGAGACTCCTAGACTTCTCTCTCCACAGCTCTACTGGGGGAAGCTCGAGGTTCTCCCAGGCCAGGCAAGAGACATGTTTCCTCCAGTGTGTCCTGGGTCGTCCCCTGGGCCTCCTCCTGATGGGAGGTGCATAGAGTCGTCCAGCGGGCATCTGAAGAAGTTACCCTAGCCACCTCAGCGGACTCCTTTCGATGTGAAGGAGAAGCGGCTCTACACGGAGTCTCACCTGAATGACCGAACTCCTCACCTTATCTCTAACGGAGAGTCCAGCCACCCTGGGGAAAAGGCTCAATTCAGCCGCTTGTATCTCGTTCTTTCCGTCATGATTCAGATTTCATGACCGAGGTTGAGTGTAGGAAACCCGGACCCTGTGTCATTTATAACTCTCCTAGCTAGAAAAATTACTAAAAAGTTAAAAAGTAAAATTACTATAAAGTTACTAAGTAAAATCAGTGGTAGCCGCTCATACTAATATTTATCTTCCATTTTCCAGCTAAAATCTGGGGGGGGGGGTTCTCTAACTCAGTGTTAACCTTAAAATGTAAAAGCTTGGTGACACCTAAAAATGACAAAATAACGTAATTGATTCACTTTATATTTTTTACATGTATAAAGTCAAATTATTCTATTCATTTTTAAACACACTTAATTTTATTAATTATTTTAGCTTTTATTTTTTAATATTTTGATACAACATTTAGTTATTTAATTGTGTGTCTTACAATTTAATCACATATTTGATATTTGAATAATGCTTTAGATAAATAAATATCCGTTACATCTACTTATTTCATTGAACATTTCTGTTTTTGTATTTCATGATATATTTTCAACCGCCATATATTTTAGGGATCACATCACAATGATTGTGAAATCCATCTTGGTGTCTTGTGTCATCTTGTGAATTATCCCATAAGTATCACCATGATCAAAAGCTTTTAAAAAACTCTTGTGAAGCAATTAGTGTCACTCTTGGATGAGGTGCGTTTTCTACTTCCTGGTTTATTGTGCTGTTACCAGCTTGTGGTTTGTTCTGAACACTCATTATCAGCTGGTGTCAGCTTTCTTTATCATAAACAGACAAAGAGCACAAACCTTACCATGACTTGAAGATAAACTAAGATTTGTTGACATAAAATATGTTATTATTTAATGCCTCCTTACAAATATGTTGGTAAAACAGCATGAAACTATTAATTACCACATGAAACCTTATTTTGAACCGAACTCAGTCTTGCTTGTCATAGAATCATTGTTTCTGGATTATAGTGGGTTTTTTAAAGGATATGACATGTGAGTGAAAAATGAATAAACATGTGTAGCAGATAATACATTTTAAAGGTATGGTAAAGGTAACAGTTATTAGCCACATGCTAACCATAATTAACTTGGATGTAATTAGGATCAAGTTAATGTGAACTTTAAACCTGCTACTGTATCATCTTTGACATCACCACCATTTTTTTTTCTCTCTTTTTTCCCGACTTTAAATTCACATTCATGTCAAATATTGTAAAAGCTCATAAATGAATTTGTTCCCTATTTCTCCTTTCCCTAAAGTACAAAAATGATGTAGCCTGCAGGCTTAAAGCACCAATAAGCTGTTGTTTGAGCTTTTTTCCCTTCTTATTTTTAGAATGCTTTTCCATGCATGCGCTGCATATCAAGCCAATGATGCTCAATTTACTGTGACCTCAACTGAAGGGAATGAAATTATGGGCGAGTGAAGTGAAGCAAGACCTGAGTTGGATTTTCTTTTCTTTTTTTTAAAGCTTAATACCATTATAAACACCAGGGAATACATATATACACACAAGCACACACTGATTAGAAATGTTTTTAGTGCAGTCTGACCGTATGGCCACAGAGAGCTCACACATCCTCCTCCTTGAAAACCTCACAGCTCGTCAGCTTCTACATTTGCAGCGACACTCCTCCTAAAACACACACACACACACACACACACACACACACACATTGTCAGTAAGCATCAGCACACTCAAATCACAAATGCCTGCTTATTGCAGAAGCATGTCTTGTTTGGAGATAACAACACAGCTTTGATGGATGACTGTGATTTCCCTGTTTATTTACTGTAAGGAAACACCTTCTCTCTGCAGGACAGAAGTGTGAAAAACTGCTGAGTATTTGAATCTATGCAGCTTTTGGCATAATTTCTGCTTAACAATAGATATAACCCACCTGTGTTTCCGTTTCAGCATTAGCGGGGTTAAGTGCACCCGTTAGATGGAAGTGCCCCGTTGTGCTGCAGCAGCTAGTAAAGGATGCAGCAAGTGTGAAGATTAACTAGATGCATGCTGTTTTATTAGCTTTCTGCCACTCTTGGATCCTCTTCCTGCATTTCTTTTGTACCTTTGTTCTTAAACCTTAATGGAGTGAATTTTGTTCCATTTTTGTTGCAAACAAAAAATGCATTTGGTAAATTAAAATTTGAACAACATATTGCAAACTAGAAATGAAATTGTGAAAAAATAAAATAAATGTTGCTGCTAACGTTTATGGAATAGACATGCATCTTTGCTCCTTACTCCAGAGAAAACCCTGCCCCCAGAAGTGAAGAAGATGTGATATTTAAAAATCTTTAATCCTTTTTAAAAACGATTTTTAAAAAGTTGAACTGAAAAGAATGCAGTTTGTAAAACTGAGTCTGAACAAGAAAAATAGAAAAAAAGGTCAAACTGGAGAACATAAACTATGAAATAAAGAATCGAAAAGAGAAATTAAATCAGAGACAGCAGCAAAGTTACTCTCAAAAGGTTTATGATCAAAAGGTTTTTCAAAGTTTAGTTTCTGCATTTTTTAGTTATTATTTTTTTAATTACCATTTACAGAACCACTTATACACTTGTAACAGTTATGGAACACAATTCACCCCATAGACCTTCTGTAAGGGTGAAAATAATTTCTGAGACATTCTTTGTGTTGACTAACAATCTTCCTCTCCTATCAGTTCTGATTTAAAATCACATTAATATTTGACTGTTTCCTGTCTCAATATTCATTCTCAGACTCCCCCTGACTTAAAATTCTCCTAATTCAAGTTCTTTGATCCGTTTTAAATGGAGAAACAAACAGAGATTTAGTCTGTAGACTTAAACTGACCTTGTGATAATCCCTAAATGATGTGAAAAGATCCCATCAAAGAGTGAGGCTAAGATGGATTTGACGCTAGGGAAATGAAAACTTTTAGGCTGCCAGGATGTTGATCTTCGAGAGACCTAATCATAAAGAGAGATATACAATTACCTTCAGTTGGCTCACACTGTCAACCATCATTCATAAATCATCCCCAGAGTGACCAGCCGCTCTGAGTTATTCCTGCTGTTTATTTGCTTTTATTCCAGGGTGCATCATTTCTAAAGGCCTCTGGGGATAATGACAATGTTAGTCAGAAATGTTGACCGTGCAATTGGATCTGTGGATCTGTGTGCTGCTCAGCGTTCCCAGGATGCACGTCTAAGCAGTTGGATGAAGAGTTATGCCAAATCCATCAGACAGCAGTTCTTTCCATGAGGCTGGTGATGATGCCTCGTGTCCTTTTTATAGCCGCTCTGCTGTAGTGACACTTTTTCAAGCATTAATGCCACTCAGTGGGGGCCTTGAGTGTAAAGTGGCCTTGAGTGGGACGTTATTCAAATAAACATGTATAGAGTTTTACATTCATATTGGTTCAAGTTGCATAGATGTTGCACAAGTGTGATTTATTTATAATGAATCATCACTTGAATGTTGACTATTTGAATCAGGTTTCACAAGTGAATATGATTCAATCTAACATTAGTTTGCTTGAATTTTGATCAGTGTTTCACTTCATCTACCAACAGTCTATTTATACATGATGGAAGCTTTGAAGAAACTTACAGAAACTAATCTTAAATTTCTCCATAACAGCAATTAAATCTATTTCTTTTATTTCATTTGTTAAAATATGTCATTTGAGTAAATAATACTCTGGTCGTACTTTACATGTATAAACTCTGCATAATCTCCAGCAAATCTAGTTTAAGCAGGCAGAAAGGATGCGACGTTGGAGCAGTGCATTTCAGCTGAAGAATACAAAGAGGAGAAACAAAGGGAGACATATACATCTCTATTAGTTAAGTTTGACCTAAAAAGTAAAGAGGTGTCTAAGATGTTAAGTGAGAGGATGAATGCATGAAGCTGCAGCTTGTTGGTGAAAGTGTCGTATAAAGTGTTTATTATGGATGGGCTGATGGACGGGGACTGCAGATCTGCTTTAGGTCCTTACTAGAGCTGGCTTAAAAAAAATTTATCAACTAGATTAAAGTTTCCTCTGAAAAGGCCATTATTGATTGATTAAACCTTTACCTAGATTCTGTATAGTTTTCTTTTTTTTATTTTTAATCCTTTGCACAAAAACTTTTTTGAGACGGTCAGAAAAATCCAAGCCAATGTGTTGCTATCTCAGACTATATCATACTAAGAACGCATTATAATTTTTTTTCTCCTCTTACCCATTTTGATCATTTCTCTTTTTTTCCTTATTTGAAAGAGCAGCGTTTTTGTCCTTCTCAGCCACCGTCCCCCCATCGATAAGCCTGTGTTTTATCTTTTCCTGGATGGGCTGCATCGAAACAGAAATGTTGCCCTGCTGGAGTGTTTCTACAATATGCAGCATTACTTCCTTTAAGAATTTCATCCATATCCAAGTAATGTAGGTATTGCATGATGTTTTTAACAGAAAGCAAACAAATTAAGTGTGAATCCCCTGAATTAATTTGGGAAATCTGAATCAGTACCCATCATTTCTTATCAATCAATGCTTTATAATCTTCTCAGCCAGCTCAATACTGAGCAATACTCGAAACAATGTGTTGTTCACAAGGGAGGGAGGGCATTACACACCAGATTTCATATTCATGACAAGACTTGGTGTTAAACCAATAAGCTACATTTCTTCATGATGTGAAAAGTGCTTTTTTTATTTGATAGATGGATCATTTTGCGAGAAAATGACCCTGGTAGGAACATTTAATTTGATCAAAATCTACTCTTTACCTCATTCTGTTGCTACCTTAAGCTATGCTAAAGCAGCTAAAATATTAATCATTTTACCTGCATGTAGAATATAAAACTTCCCAAATTATGTCTTTTGTAAAACCCAGAGTTTATATTTTAAAAGAAGGGAATTAAATCCATTTTACCCCAAACCTTAAAAGCTGTCATCTTCCATTCTTTTGTAAAGTAGGTCTTTATTGATTGCTATTCATCTCCTACGTTACAATATTGCTTTAATCTGGTGGCGCATTTGCTGAAAGATTTTGATGTTTGCCACAAAATGTGCAAATGTCTTTTTTGTTCAGAGAAGTTGTTCTTTTGGGTCCTATATTGGCAGCTTCCTGCTGAAATTGTTCCACAGAATAATGGGGACCATTTTGGCTGACGGTGGACGTAAGCGTGTTCTCAGCCTGTAAAAGTTTAGGAGGCCCTTCTTTATGGGGGTGCACTGAGGATTGGGACTGTCCTTGCCGGAGGCAGCACTCTCAGCTTCTTACTGCCATAACTTGCTAAGTGAGGAATAAAGGAGAATGACGACATTATTCTGTTCCAGTGTTTGGAACAGTGAGGTTCTTTTTTACTTCGTACTTTTTTTCTATGCAATCTAGTTGTTCCTTTTTTGCAAGGAATAGTAGAAGAATGGACTGTGTTTGCTATAGTTACTAGAAAACTGCCAAGGCACTTTGAGGTGCCAAAAGGGTCACATTTTTGGTGCAATTATGTTCTCATATTTTCTCTGACCTGTTTCTATATCAGAAAATGATGCAATTCATCACTATAGGCAAAATATTATTACAATATTCTCTTAAATACTCAGGCTAGTATGTATTTGTGTAGTTTAGTTAATGTTGGAAAAAATTAACTTTGATTAAGACAGAAGCCTTATTTTGCTCCAATGTAAATTGACCATATTGAATCTATTAATTCAGTCCTTAGTTTTTGTAAATAATCATTATCAATTATGCCTATTAGTTGAAATTGATAACACTGGGTGTTTGGGAAAAGTAATATGATTGGTTTTTGACAGTTGGTTAACTCAGTTTTGAACAGATTATCTCTTTATCATATTTTTTTCTCAGCAGTTATCTTAGTGAGTTTTAACCATGCAATGAACAATGGATGAATACACTTTTAGGCATCATTTTCTGTTAAGTACAACTGAAAGATGCAGGACTGTTTGGGGTCCTCACGTTACTTTAAATTTAGTGCTAGCCTGTTTTGGTACAAACAAGTTTATATGAGTTATAACTGCATTTAATGTGGACCATTGACCACCTTTAAAGATTTTGCACCGACGCCTTCTAAACTAACCATTGATGAACTTTATAGTACAAAGGTAAGTAGGTCAGGAGCAAATGCTGATGACTTTATAATAACTCTTGCAAAACAAGTTTTCTTTATTGGCTGCATCATTATTTAGCACTTGATGGCTGCTAATGGTGCGAGTCCAACATTGTTATTACTATGGGAGCTGTTCTGAGAGCTGATCAGTGTTGTAGTTTGGTCCTTGGGCGGCTATAATGGAGTTTTTCGGCAGATTTAGTGTTTTCGGAGATGGTGACCATTAGAAGAAAAAAAAACCTCTTTAAAACAAACACACAAAGCTTAAGGAAATAGAAGCAAACGTGAAAAGCTTAATGCTCCAGGGGCATTATACAAACCTCTAACTTGTAAGGAGAATGGTAGATTTAATCTTTTTTTTTCTCTATGTGTTGTGGTGAAAACCTTAAGTTGACTTTCTCAGATATATGATGTGCCTGGATTTGCAGCAAAAATGGAAATGACTCTGAGACTCAACTGATTTCTTCTGCGACTAGCGTTTCTTCAGAGTTCATAGCTATGTTGGAAAACCATCACAAATGTAACCTCAGAATCTACTGTATATTTACAGTTTTCATGCATGCAGACCGAACCATCTCATATAATAAAGGAAAAGTAATAAAAAAAGAGAAGATGCTTTTTATGGGTGGATCAATGTGCTAAGAAGGGAGACATGGCTGACATACAAGTTGTAGTGGCTCCTTATTATGTTCTGGTATAAAGCCACTATATTGTTCAGTTAGCTTCAGTTTTCTTTCTTGTTGGTATCTGTTAGCTTAGCTCTTAGTTGACGCGTTTCTTTCCAATGATATGCTTTTGTGCACTAATAGGTACTTACTAGTCCACGCGAAGTCTGTTTAATGATGAACTTTACTTTTCTTCAAGCAGACATTACATAAGAATTCTTCAATCTTGCACAACATTCCACATTTTAACGGTCAAAAACTGTGTAGAGCGTAGTTAACCATTCCACATTCAATCTTTTCGTCTGAACTAAATTACACAGCACTTTTCATTTATGTACAATTATGTCCAGTAGGTGGCGCTTTTCTACAAAAACACACATACTAAAGTAAAACCTTATTGTAAAGAAAATATCTAAATATGCAAAAAGCATACAAAACAACAAAGAATGTTCAATCTAACATTTTGGCTCTTACACAAGTAATAAAGAAAAGAAAGATATTTGGAGAATCCTGCGACACAATATAGTCGTGGCTCTAATTGCTATGCAATATGTTAACTGCTTTTACAGCATCCTGTTGCATAATTATGGTCACTCAAATACACTCTTAAATATACTTTACACAAACTGCTATTCACACAGTGCCTACTATACTTAAGAGGTGATTTAACTGTCAGGTGCAACCAAACCACCATATTAATGTAAACCATTTATCCTTTGTTCAGCTGTAAATTGCTCATATTCTCAGAATATAATTGTGTAACAACACTAATCTTGCCCTTTTTCTGAGTAAGTTCCACTAGCGTTTGTTTTTCAACATTTCTGTGCAGATTTTCACTCACATTTGGCTCGTTGTCCTGCTCATTCACATTGAACTCCAGCTTTGGTTATCCTACATGTCCTTACCACAACTGTTGGAAAGATTCAAAGACAGAAAGGACTTTAAATGTTTAGCTTAAAGTAGCTGCCTTAATGTCCTCCCCATCTTTCAGTCTTTGCTCTCGCTTGTTCCTCCCCTCATGTGCAAGTGATTAGACAGCAGGACCAAAAGGAAAACAAAATCTTTGTTTTCAAGGCAGCGGCCAAGCTCCGAATTCCTGTGGATTTTTAGCAGTGATAATCATTCAGATCTGAAGTTGTTAAGAGAAACTTATTGGTCTCTAGTAACAAATTTTCTTTCCATTATTGACTTAATTTTCTCATTTTTTGACTTAAACGATGAGACAAAGCTCTATTCATCACCTCATCTCTTTTCATAAGTCTGCCCAGCTGTCTTATCTCAAGGTTAGTCTAGTCTTAATGAAAAGTCAAGTCATGGTCGGTATAGCTGCTGCTATTGTGTCTTTATAGCCATTGGTTCTGTTATGTCATCTACCCTGAGCGTAAAAGACTAGCAGGGACCTTCATTAATGGACCTTCTGTGCAATGACCTTGGTAGAAGACTGAACTCCTTGACAAACCATCCTGACAGTCATGACAGAAGGTCCTAAATATATGATGGAGATAAATGGTGATATTATATAGGTATTTACTATTACTCAAGCAGTGAAGGTCACAGTTAAAATACTTTGAAACTGCAAGTGACATCAGTAAGATTTTGTGTTTTGCATATTTTCTGTATATAGAATATTGGCATCACTAAACCTGAATATTAGAATTGATACTTTAACCCAAAGTGATTTAAACATTTTTTCTATCACAGAAGAATAAAGTATTAAGAGCATGTGTTGAATTAACTGATTGGTTAACTTTCTTTTAATAATCTACTTAGGCTCATAATTTACCTTTTTAGACCCTTTCTTAGACCATATAAACTTAGTTTTGACGCACAGCTAATTTTCTGTATTTCAGATTGTATATTTATTACTGCCCTTCACAAATATTGCTCCTTTGCTTTGCTGTGTGCGTTTGAAATAAATAGGGACATATGTTCACCATCTACTGTATGTAAGTTGCCTGTATAAAATAGAGGATTCGGCACCCCCACCATCAGTTTCAGCTTTGCTTTAGGAAAAAAAAAAGCACACTCATCATTTCACCCTCTTATTGCCAACATAGGGTGTGCAGCCGAGAGAACATTATTATTCATTATTATTATTATTTATTAACATATTTTTTTTCTAACAGCTCGTTCTGATCTAATCACATCAGGACTGAACGTGATATTACATCACCCTTCAAGTATTGTAAATTTAAATCCAATAATCCATTTGTGTGACTTCACAGCTTTTATGGTCTCCTCCCTCCTCATTGCTAAATTATTTGCCACAGATTTTATTTGGCACAATGTCAAAGAAACAGAAGGGTGAGTTTTTTTCCATAATACAGCCAACAGCCTCTCTATATGCACAATATGGAGGTGTGTGCCTTTTCTACAGTTGAAAGCTAAATTTCCATAGTAACCCAGTTTATACCTCTATGGGTATAAATGGCCCAGAGTATGCGTCCCTTTTTGGTCTTTTTAATTAATTAGGCGAGTTGGAGTCTTTCTGCAAGGATGTGATGAAGTTCTTCACATGGATTTAGGACAGCTTGGCCAGCACTGCTTATTCATTAGATGATGGAAAAACAACCACTGGTGCTACCAGGCTCCTCCACACATCATTGATAATCATAATGCTAATAGTACATATTATTTAAATGCAGCCCTCAGGGAACATAAGGGCACCTTAGAATAACGAAGCAAAAGAATTAAGGAAAAGTAGAAACATGGTAAAATAGCTGCATTGTGCACAAAGTTCTTAATGATCCCTATGCGACCCCTCCAAGAGCCTGCAGAGACCATCCAGGTTCTGACCAACTTTTAATGTTGTGGTTTAGCTGGTGTAAAGTGACCCTTAACTTCAATTAAACTGCTTCATCATTGCTGAAGTATATTTTGGTTCAACACCATAATCACTATAAATTGACTATCCTTGATTTATATTTGTGAACATAAAGGCTGTTTGTCTTTGCAGCTCCCCCAAAAAGGGAGTTATTGGTAAGTTGTAATAATAAACATGTCCAAGCAAAAGCAGCAGGTTTTCATCTAGCTAACTGTGCCTGCTTTTGGAAGTAGCACCACTTGCCGAGGCTCTCGATCTTACCAAGGACAGGGCATGGTACGGTTATGGAAGAAAACCAGCCAGAAGTGCAATTTCTACTAAAAGTTAATAAAGTATGTAAAGTACGGATCAAAGTTATGCTGGCATACTTGTCTGTGGACTGGAGAGTAATGAAAGAAAATTTGTGGGCTTAAGATCAGATTACATTTCATCAAAGGAGGAGCATTTAGAGAAAACTCTGAGCCTGCAAATGATTTGAAAACAGGGGCTTGACACATATGTCGATGCTTAAACTCTATTGTGTGCTTCCCACTGCAGAAGAATAACAGATCTGTTACACAAAAGAGGTCTTATGTGATTGTGTGTTTGCTCCCTCTGCATCTGCTTGTTTCACAGCTTTTTGCGGTTTCAGACCTGGTGGGGTAGTTGTATGTGTGCATGCGAACACACTCGTGCAAAAATAAACACACAGCTCACAAATACTGCCCTGAACTGGTCTGTGGAGGGCTGCAGCTGGCGTTGTCATCTGGTTATATGTGACTTGTAAACCCTTTTTTGTTTAGTTCTGTTCTGTTTCACTCCTCCGCATGGAAACAATACAGTAATAACTAGGTTCCATCCCAAATTTATTTTTTCTGCTAATTATGTCCAAGAAACTGGAAGTTTGAGATTCCACTTTTTATCCTTCAGCAAAAAGAAAACTTTTTATTTAGGTTAAAATTTGTGAATTTATAACAGACTTATTTTTTTGAAGATTGTGTCGTTGTGATTTGAATTATGTGAGTTTAGTGGGTTACTGCAGATCCTCTGCACATATAGAAAAACTTTTGCTGTAATCTTGTATTTTTTTATTCCTTTTTTTGTATGTTGTTTTTTAATTAAATCATTTTTATTTTAAAACACACGTTTGTCAAATTTACACTTCCGTTACTAATCTTAAATGATGAACTTGATATTAGTTTTAGAAAACAATAGAAATATTTTCTTGGCGTCTCACAGTGGACAAAATCTAGGTATGGCATTCAATTGATAGGTAAATAAATAAAATGTGGTTGAACCAAAAGTAAAGCCAGAAAACTCCATTAAATATGGGTAAGAGATTGTAAAGCAAAGGAAAACTTATTAGAAAAAAAAAAAAAATAACAATACTAAAAAGTTACGGTAAACAAAAAAAGGACCACCGTTCTTAGATTAAATTAAATGCATCATTGTGTTTGGTGGTTTGAATGACTAATAAATAAAACATCAATAGTATTTCCACAATAAATGCAAACTGTTTAGAAAGAGTAGAAATTCAAACACTGTGTTGGGAGCAGTGATGATTTTAATGTCCAGCAGCTACTGGGAAGGATCTGCGATGACGCTCCTTTGTGCAACTAGAACAGTCTGTCACTAAAGGGGCAAATAAACTATAAGATATTACCCCAGGCTCTGTGTCATCAAAGGCCTAGACCTTAATATATCATCCAAAGTCTGTGCCAAAGTTATTTTTCTTTAATTATTTTATCAGTTCCTAGCTTTAAATAGTTTCCCACTTTACCATTTCATTTGTTGTCTGCTGTGTCTTTTCTTCTTTTTATTTAAATTTCTTAGTTATTGTTTCTTTAACTTTCCTGTAATGTCATCTAAATTGACTAGATGATTTATCTGGCATTTCCTAAAAGTGCTTTAAAATGTGGGGGTAAAAGTGACAAAGTTTTTATATATTCAAACTCTAGAGTTAAATACATTGTTATTGGTAACCAGCCTACTGTGCAGATTATTTATATAAGTGGTAAATAACATGCCTTTACTTTTACTCTCCTAATTGACTAAATGTCTGCAGAATCTTCTCTTAATTTCAAGTTACAAAGGAAACAACATCATACATGATAAGTTGCTCTTTTATTCCTGTATAAAATGCCAGCAGTGGTGGAAACTACATTTGCTTTTTCTCTGAATTATTAGCTAAGATTTTATTTTTTAGCACTGAGAAATGTCGGAGATGTCACAGAAGTCTGTAGTTAAATATATTGTGAAGCCAGACGGAGAAGAAGAGGATATTGTCTTAGGATCTTATGGATTTGCAGGATTATTCCTGATTTGTAATTAGGTTGCAGATTCAAGACAAAGTTGTTCAAAAGAGATGTGTAGTGTTTTACTGCTGCACCATAAAAAACATTTACCTTTAAAACTTTACAGTTAAGGAGTAACAGAGGGGGTTTCTTAAACCCATCCAGTTCATTTTCAATCCAGGAAACAAGGAGTCGTTGAAATGTTTCAGATTGGCTTTAAATATTTTGTACGTTTTTGAAACCATCAGCAGACTCTGCAGAAAAACCTCAACTAACACACTGCAGGAACATTTTCCAATAGATTTGAACATGTTTTGAGCTCCTTGATCTACAGCTGATCTTTGATATAAAAGTCCTAAATCAATATTTGTTTATGCATTCTGTCATTTTATACATTCTGTTCTGAGGTCACATACACAAAGCTGGAGCCGTTAGCTGGATCTGAGCCTGGAAGGTTGTTGTTTGGTTTTTTAGTGAAGCAAAAGAAGCACTTTCTCTTCAACTTCGAAATGACTCTAACACCTTTGAAGGAGTTAATGTCGAATATGTGTGTTTATTGACAGTGAAGGAAACTGAAATGGCTTTTTTTAGAACACAGTCTCACAAGTTTTCTTCCTGCTTCCCTCCTCCCCACCGTATCCTACGGCGGTGACCCTGGAAAACGAGCCTGCTGCACTAACTGAACTTTAAAAAATCTTATTGAGAAAGGGACACAAACTATTTTCAAATCTGCAATTGACTGGTTGTGTTAAAGTCTGGTGATTATCAGCAGTGGCTGCTCAGTTCAAAGGATTTGTACAGTTTAATCACAGGCAGGCAGACAGAGCTAACGGAGCCCATCTGCCAGATGTGAACCATGACACACTCCAGTGGATTCGCCGCCTGTCTTCACCCTGAGGCTATACAACACACCCTTTAGCAGCTTACCTGCATGTACACACAGACACAAAACCTCGGAAACAGTAATGCACTTTTTTATGATCACATAGTTTAACATTTAATTATACACTCCACATTTATTGGCACCTCGATAAAGATGTTTCAAAAATGTTGCTATGCATGTTTCTAATTTATTGCTGTATTATTATCTTATATGGGGAAAAAAATCCAACTTTTAAATTCACTTCATTAGAAAATTGTTACAAATGCTAAACCTATTGGTACATATTTTATTGTTTTTTTTCCATTAAGGTCAGAAATGACCAGAGCTCTTGTTATCTTGCATGATAAGGAGGATGACAATGGAATCAGAGAAACACCTCCAAAGCTCACTTTGAGAGAGGTACAGCAACAAGAGACCATTTAAGATCAGCCACTTTAGACAGAAACCACCTTATGACCTTCAGATGCTGAGACTCAGCATAAGATCTAAACCTATCAACTTTGCTATATCATACTGATGGAAATAAATGATAAATTTGGGGGAAAGCATTTAATACAAACTGTTAGGTGTGAAGGTGGACGATCTGTGATAGTTTGGGCCTGATACTCTTCCAAAGGCCATGAGAGGCTTAAACTACCAGGAGATTTTAACTCTACCAGCAGGTAGAAACCGTGGTGTCGTTTGGTCTCACAGCAGAATTAAAAAACGGATTAAGACTGAAATGATTCAACCAACAGAAACCTAAACTTGCATCATTACTGCCAACAAAGCTAAATCCTAAAGCAAACCTTTGGGTTACAGTAAAGAGTGGAATGCATATGAGATCATTCAGGAGTATCGGGTAAAGCTAAGGGGCTCAGGAGGCACGTAAATGTTTCTTTTCTTCTAAACTGGTTTGTCTCGGTTTTGTTTGCATCAGTATTAGTGGACCTGGAACAGGATATTGTATAAAGTTCTGACAATATGAGAGGCAGCAAGTCTTGTAACTTGAACATCTTTGAATCAATATGTGACTGAGGGTGGGGCATGTAGCACTCTTCTAAGACTACAGTCTTGTATGCTTGGTGATCCATGGTTTCTCCATGGATGACTTTCTTCTATCCTGTTACTCTAGATTTCAAACTAAGTCCAATAAAGGAACCGTTTGTTTGATTGTGTGTTTTGTTGTCTATCCTGTGTGTCTGTTGGTTGCTGACATGTTTGGGATGTGCCCTGCCTCTCATCAATAGACACCCGCAGCCGGCACCACTGCTACCCCCCCACTGCCTGTAAAATAATTCATCCTGTAAATGATAGATAGATGAATACCCTAATGAAACATTGATTTTTTTTTCCTTCTGGCTTACGCCTCCACAACAAGAACTTAATTCATTTTAAGCTTAATTACACATCCTTATACAATGAAGCACAATAAATGTCCCATTTAAGTTTGATTCCTGAATTTCTGCCAACATGCTTTTCTCCACCTTGCATAATTCTAATAATTGCTTTCATGAAAAAGCTTCAGAATCAGGCATACTTTAATAATCCCAGAGGGAAATTATGGTTTCAGTACAAACCGTTTATCACAATACATCACATACCTTAGGTTGGGGGGGCAGGGGGGTGGGGGGGCGGTTTAACTGGAGGCAATGCTACCTGGTTTCCACCGGTTACCTGTCTGCCCAGGTCCCAGCAGTTACCTAGCGCTGCCTTGGTCTCTGTGGAAAAATAGGAGCCACAATGGAAAGGAAAGGGGAAAAAACATATCTCAAACTTTATCCTGTCAAGGATAAAGTTTGAGATATCAAAAGAAAAACCTCAGCACAAAAAAAGCACATAAGCCAGAGAAACGATTCTTAGACTGCAGACCTGTGCTGCATTCAAACAATCAGACTCTCTTCAAATCTTATTTTCCATCTTTGTATCAAGATCAAGCTTTTCTGCAGCTATGTACACTGTTTGGATCCAAGCTCGTTCTGTTACCATGGATCACAGACGGGGACTCTGTCGGTAAACCCAGCAGTCCATTCTTCAGCCTCTCTTTTTGTTTGCCTTTTGAAGTCGAGGAAGGATTGTTTATGTTAACATAACTAGACCTGAGCCCATCGTGGGTTTATTGCTTTGAAAAAGACCCAGGGCAATGTGTAATGTGTTTGAAAGAGACACTGTGTACAGTAGGGGGAGTACAGGTGGGGGCAGAACTGGAAAACTGGAAATCCTGCTGCTTTATTGAAGAGAAGCTGCATTTGCATTAGGCTCATAAATGGAAAAGAGTAAAAACCAACAACAAAAGGAAAAACGTCTCTTTTGAGTTAGCTCTGGTTTTATTAGCTTGTTTGGTGTTGTTGGGGGATGCCTCACAGACACCAACATTTGCTGTTCGACATTGATGGAGGAAATCGGTGATGGGTGGGCAGACCTGATCAAGCCCAGAATATTCCCATTTAGCTGTTAGTCCCAACCCATAGCCTGAGTGAATGTGCATGATCTCCATCAGGTTCACACATAACAAACACTTTACCATCATTCACCACGTTTAAAAGCTGATATTCCAAAGGTTTGTTTTTACTCATTTTTACCTTTTCATATTGTATTAATTTACATGGTCTTATTAATAGTGAAGCTTTCTGACTTCTGAAGAACATATTTTATTAGAACACAAACATACTGGATTTTGACCCAACTATGTAGATGTTTTGATGAATTTTTCTAAATTCTTTACTGATCCTGATAACAGAACTAGATAGGCCAAGTTTATTATTAATTAATGAACATTTTTTGGAACCATACAGTTGTGTTCATAATGTAAAGGTAGCTTTATTGGCTGCTGCTCTGACCTGTCTTGCCCGTTTCATGCCGAGGCAGGAGGAGTACTCGAATATTTTATTCAAATACGTGTGGCACTACTTTAATATTTTCTGTACAGTAAGTAGTCATCCAACAAATTACAAAATAAAGAGTAAAAAAACAACTCGGTAAAATGGCTACTAAAGTACTGAGTAACTCTTGGCTCATAACATCTGATTTAATGTTTGCAGTTATGAAATCAGATCAGTTCAGTGCAAATTCCGGGATCTTAAAGTATAAAATAAAACAAAAAATGGAAATAAATAACATGACAAAAAAAATGGGGCAGAAGAAATACTTTTCCAAGGAGGAGTTTTTTGGCCGCTCTTGTAAAAATGGATTTTTATCCACTCTAGGCATAACAATACATTATCTTTAACATCCTGAGCTGTTATCCCCTTTCAGTTGCTTATAGGTCATAAAGTTGAAGCACCTCGTACCTAAAGATAGTGCTGGTATTTACTAGATCCAAGTGAACCAGAGAACTTTAACTGGGAATTCGGCCATTAAATGAAGGTGCTGAGTCAAGGCCTGAATGTCTTTTTTAGCTGCTTTTCAGTCATCTGTATTAAGTAATACAGAGCTAAATAAAAGCAACAAAACTTGACAATAATGAAGTTATCCTCGTATTTAATGTATCGTTAGGACAGCTGTAGCTGAGATTTTTATACTTTGTGTATTACTATATTACTAATACTGTAATACATTTGTTGAAATGTATTTTATGCAAAAAGTGTTTCCTGTTGGGTAAAGCAGAGATGTTGCCATAAAAGTTTAAACAGTCAATAAAAACAAGCAACATCTGGTAAACTAATGAGAAGCAAGGAGGGAAAATAAGTTGTAGAACACGCGCCATGATAGCAAAAGATCTGAGGCAGAAATGAGCTAATCTAACAAGCATCTTCCTGCTCTGATCTGCCTGTCCTTTCTTTTATTGTCTGTGTTTGAGGTGGTAAGGTCATGAAAGGTGTTGGAGGAAAAGGGGCTTTAATGGATGGGGTGAGGCTGTGTTTGGAGAAACATTTGGAGTCAGCCTCCTCAGCAGACTCTAAGTGAAGTGAAATGATTTGGAGAAGTTTAGAACAAAGCCTGAAATCCCCAGACAGACATACAGACAAACAGGTGTTATACCAAGCTGAAAATTTTAAATTCTACCATTAAATATCTGAATATTATTGTTTTCCCTGAATATTATAAAAAATACTACATTTTCCTCTCTTGTCACTTTTCAGATGTTTTTTATTATCCTTTTGTCTATATGCACCAATAATCCCCCAAACACATCAGTTAATCAGTTCAATGTTTGCATGCCATGAGGTCCCACATAGTTTAGTTTACTCTGCGTGTTCTCCACAGTTTTATTACTTTCACGTGTCTGACATCTCCTCTCCTTTTCCTCTTTATTTTAATCCTCATATCACGTGGTGGGCTTTGATTCATACTTTAAATACTAAACAGATCCAGCCAGGTATCTCTCTGCTCTGTTACAGAGAAGAAAATCTACACCTCAGTTTGTTTTCTTAAACCCTTCTTTTTCTGTCAGAGTCTCTTTTAACATTGTTTTTTTTTCTTTCTTCTGTTGGACAATTTGCATCCTAATCTTTTTAATAGCACAAAACATGCACTCGGTTTATATGTAAACTCATTTTGAAATGGCTATTGGCAAATAGAGGAGTCCTCTCAAGATTGTTTGCTGTGTATATCACATCTGCAGTACATCTATAAGTATATGAATTTATTGAGTTTAGCTGTTGTTTTGTTCCCATGGTGATTTTTTTCGTTACATGTTGTTGAATCTTATTCTAAAATCCCTCTGTGCAGATTGCTGGCTCTTCAAACTTTTTCCTGAATAGTGGAAAGATCTTTGGAGGCCGACTCTGTGGTTTTTGTCACTCTGCCTGATTTGCAGCTCTATTCGAGTCTCGTTTGTTCTCTCTCCTCCTTTCT
Organism: Jordanella pulchra; assembly: GCA_034780135.1. Classification (NCBI taxonomy): domain Eukaryota; kingdom Metazoa; phylum Chordata; class Actinopteri; order Cyprinodontiformes; family Cyprinodontidae; genus Jordanella; species Jordanella pulchra. The sequence goes on from JAUZNJ010048813.1 coordinate 20,688, forward strand.
TCTTCATCCTCCTGTCTTCCTCATTACTTGTCTGTGTCTTTGTCCAAAGGCGCCACAGAATTCTGATGATATTTTTATATTTTCTGACTTGTGACAAAGAGAGATTTCCTGCAGGGAACATGTGTGAGTGGCAGGTAAGCCTGTGCTGGAAATGCTCAGATGTTCTCTGTTTGACAGATATTCACTGTGCAGCTTTTTCATAAGCTGAAAAACCAAAGAGCAGGAATAAAACTGCCTGCATCCCCTGCTTGAATGTTGCTTGCATCCTCGAGGATTTTTTTTCCTGTAATGCATTTCCATCCAGTTGTTTGTCTCAGCATTATATGTCTGTAATTCCTTCCTGCTTGTTCCCATCATGTGAACTGATTTCTTACTGCGTCTCTGTCTTAATCCCCTGCTTGTCTGCAGACTTGAAGTCAGATTCATAGTGACTGAGACCATCCTTTGAGCACGGGAAACTGAGTCGGCTATGAGTGGATGGAGACACGATGTCTTGCGCCATTTTCCCAGAAGCATCTTAGAATTATCCAAATTTCGTATTTGCAGATTGAAACCATCAAGATGAGGCCACTCTTGTTCATTAAACAAATTTGTTAGTTTGATTGCATTCATTATTAAGAAAAAAATCAACCACAATGGTTCAACTTTTTATACAGTGAAGCATTATAATAAAAATGTCAAACTAAGTTTTCTCTCTTCAAATTGTCTGCTTTTTGGCCTCGCTGCAGCACTTCCACCCACTAATTGCCAAGAGTTCCAGTTATTCTAAGAATGACTAATGTCCGCTTCAGCTGCTTGCCAAGACAAACCATAAAGTCTCTTCTTTTCTTTATTCTTTTGCCAAAACACTTTTAAGGTCACAATTTCTTTTGAGGTTTGCGGTGTCACTTCCTCACAACTATGAGTCATATTTCTACATGTAAAATCTATAGTTATTGCATGGGAGAATCCTCCATTGACATTTTTGTTCTTGAAATAAAGCAACCACGTCTAAGGCTGTAAGGTATCTGGAAAACATCTGCAATATAACTTTTACCCACCCTGATAAAAGTTGCGGTGTATTTCAACAAATCTGAATCACGTCGAAGACTAGAGTTCATTTATTTAGTAGCTTAGTTGGAAATTGTGGCTTATGTATCACAAATTAGATATATTACACACAGATTTATATCTTTTCAGTTTGTTTACATTATTTACACTGATTTATGTTTCCCAACTTATGATAACATAAACTTGATTTTGTCAAAAAATCACAGTCTTACAAAAGAACATTAATATCGGAATGGCCCGGATTTTAATTTGATTATTAATAGAGAAAAGGGCTTCACCATCCCAGGGAAGACTGATGATTCATGGCAAAGAATAACTGATAATAAGAAGGATGAGCCACAAAAGGTAATTTCAAAAGAAGCTGATAGTTTTCATGGTGCTTTGTTAAAGCATGTAATGAAATCGGTGGAAGGAAAATGGCGTTATCTGAAAGGTTGCCCAGTCCAAAGGGATAAACATAGCTTGGAGGGGGCTGTGAGGAGAAGTTATCCCAGAGTTTGGGGAGAATCCAAAGGTCTGGATTTTAGTATACGCTGTATTGCACTCATTTATCTAAACCTAAAGCATATTTATGAAATTCAAGGCCTGTAGGCAAAATCTGTCCTGCAGCAGTAATTTATCCGTCCTTTAAAACCATAAAAGGTCATAAAATCCAGAGATGTTTTTTTTACAGTGTATGAAAGTAAAATAAACTGCAGAATAAAGCAAATAAAGTTTTAGTCCCAGAATATTGTGCCATTTTCTCAATTAAAAAAACGTGATGAAAAATAAAGCTTTGATTACATAGGTGCAACCGGATCTGAGTTTGATCAGTTTGCTCTCCCATGATCTAGAACTTCAGATACTTATGTCACATTCCTCATCAAGTCTCCTTGAATCTGGGATACTATCTGAAGTGTCCTGCTTGAGATAAAAATTTAAAAAAGAATTACTGAGATTCTGCTTAATGGTCTAAAGTCTTCTTTTCAGAGGAAAGTAATTATTTTTTTCATTTGGGGAACTTTTTCTCCCCACCACTCCTGCGTACAGCAGCACTTTACAAGCAAAGGTCCACTCTTCATCAGTAATACTACACCAGGTGTTGAGTGCAAATACTGTACGAAGGAAATACTTTCAGACTGTAAACAATTCTGAACCAAAAAGTACTTTTTATGATGTTCTTATGTAAGATTAATGAATCTCATGAGTGATATGACTCATTATGAGCTACATTAAAAGTAAAACAAACACTTGAAATATGTTACTCTGTGTGTTATATGATGAAAATACAGGTTTTACTTTATTTTTAAGAATTTCCTAAAATAGGTTTAACTTTTCAATGAAGATATAATTTATTGAGGTAGATTTTTTTGTTTTGTCCTAACTGGCCCTCTGTCTCTTTTCTTGGTTCATCAATATAAGGTCCTCACGGCTGTCTTTGAGCTATGACACCTCGGTCAACAACATTTACACAACTATCAAAGGCACTACGAATCCATCCAAACAGCCAAATATTGTACTGGTGTACATGGTATTAATGCACAGCATTCAAAGTGCTTGTGTGCCTTTGCAGTTGTGATTTTGCAAGTATTTATAATAAGATGACAGTTTGCAGTTTTAACCAGGACCATTGTTGAAAAAAGGGCATAATTCATGTATATTATCTTTGGACTAGCATCTTAATAGAAACTGAGTTTGCTTCATGTTCCATTTGAACATTATTAATTGCATTTTTACTGAGTTAAACATGTCTACCAGTAGTATTGTGTCATGTCATCAGACCTCCTAAACAGATCTGTAATACAACTGAACCGAAGCTGGGTTAAGCCATGTCTGTATGTATTCCAGCAGTTTTGTCCCTGTTGTCTCTTATTACCCTAAAGGGGTTTTGACAGTGCAGAAGCAGAGACTATATTGTTGGTTTGGTTTCCCAGTGCACTCACACATCAGCTGACAGACGTTTGACATGGCATGTGTCCTATTCACACCATCCTCTCTGTTGGCACACAGGATATCTTATTTAAAGAAAAGTCATGCACAAAACGTCAATGTGGACGACTATATTCCCATCCTGCTCTCAGACAGCCTGACTGACGTTGGCTGTAGGCCTTTAATCTTACATGACACTTATGACCTTTGACAGACACTTCCGCTCACAATGTAAACCAAGAACGTATTTCTAGTTGTAGCCAAATTTGTAGTGTCCTTCAATTTGCACTGCCTGACAGACAAACATTTTGGTGTCACAACTGGCTTCACGATGCAAAGACAGGGGAAAAATACAGCCACTGCAGATTAGGTCAGGGTCTCACGGCTCGATGTGTCAGCCATGGAAACGATCTGGTTCGTTCAGAGACCTGAGCTGTTGGGTTGGCACACTTCTAGCAGACCTTGTCAGGTGAAAACAGATGAACTGCACAGTAGGTGGTAACATGCTGGTGCACATTCCTCACCAGTTTGCTTACACCACTGGTAACTGGAGCCAACGGGAGCCTCTCCCAAAAATGGAAGAACCAGGTCCCTTTTAGATCAGCGTGGCCTCCACCGCAGAGCCTCATAGGAGCAGTAGGGGCTTCAGCTCCAAGAAACATGCTGGATTAAGTTTTACAGCCATGTCTCAACACTTGGTTTTGTATCTTGATGTATCTGCAATTATTTACATTTTTATTATGTGAGAGAATAGACACAATTCGTGAAAAACTTTCTTCCAAAATGATAAAGTGAAGACTAAGCTCATAGACTCCAATTAGAAATGCAAGAAGTTATGTGCACATTTGAATGCATGTTTTTGAATAAGTTTCTATATAGATGCTGGAACTCTGAAATCGACATCCGTTTACGATGGTACAGTTGTGATTTTGATGTAAACATCAAAAGACAAACAACATTTCTGCAAACAGGTATTGAAAATGTTGGGGAGTTCCAGATGTAAGATCATCTTGACATGATGCAGATTTAAGTTTAGATACGATTACAGGAAAGTCCCAAAACGCTTATTTCCTCATGTGCTCATTCAGGGGCGTTTGCTCACATCTTTACACCTAATGCAAATAAGATATGTGGGTTGTCTAGTCTAGATTAATTAATAAGGTTGGGATCCACTTATTGAAGCAACATTGAAAAGCTTTTAACCACTAGGGGTGCTAGATTAACACATAATTGAGTTACTCGTAAAGACAAGGCCATATTAACCCCTGTAGATTAATTCCCCCATCAGAGAACAAAAAATGTGTGGTTAGGTCAGGGCCTTATCTGTTTTGTTGCCAAACAACTTTTAGCTTGGTTAGCCGAGCTCAGGCTGCCCTAAAGTGGCGCTCTGGGTCACACGACTCAATCAGTGGCGGATCCCACCCTCTCAAAGGTGAATTTTTGAGAAAAGCAATCCACACCAGAGTTGTAGATTCACCTGATTATATTAAAATCTCAAATTAAACTATTACTTTGGGTGAAATTTAGTGTTTTGTCAAGATCCATTTTTTTGGGTTGTATAAAGGAAAATGTTTCTGAAGTAGACAAGAAGGATTTATTCCAAAATGGGGAAAGAAAACCTTTCATGTAAACTGTAGTCTACTGTAACTGGCTCCCAAATCCAAACTATTTATTACTGGACTGAATGATAGTTGAAACCTTGATAAGATGTTTAAACATCATGATTCAGCACCAGATACAATAACATTCCTGTAAAATCCTTTGCTGTAAATCTTCTCAACTTTGCACCTCCTTTCGAGATCAGAGGCCTCAGAGGGCTGTCAGGGGTCAGTGTTTCTTAAGTGTTGCATTGCTCGCTGTTACTCATCTTTCTCAAGGAAGCGCTGAGGAATGACGGGTGGTGACACTTGTCACTTTGGCCCTTGTGCTCTTTAAAGAAGCTCTTCTCAGCACTTGTTGATGTGTGTCACTTTCAGCTTCCTCATGATACACACCACAGTGACCATTTTTGTGGATATATCAGATAAATACCTAATGCTTTAGGTCGACCAAAGGAGGGGTTCAATGATTTCTTTGATAAGAACTTGACGTGTTCAGTTATCTGACCTTTTATGAAGGTCTTTGCTACAAAACGTAGCATAGCTCTGCCTCATATCCTTAAAAGAAAGAAGTTTTATTCTTTTACTGGCTAATAGTTGTATTATAGAGAATTGTTTTCCAGTCTTTCCCTTCTGCCTTGATTAGATGTTCTCATCCAAAAAGTGCCTTGTCACACAGCTTACATTATCTTCTGTGCTCCTCCTCCCCCTGGACTCGCACTCACCCCTCCGTCTGTGGTCTTATAAGGTTACACTGCAGGGCGGATGCAGGGGTTAGTGAGTCTGTGTGTCTTTGTGTTTCCTGTGTTCTGTGGTCCATGATGGGCTCAGGTGAAAAGTTCTAGACTGGATCTGATTTTCTGCTTCTGCTGAGGTTCATCCTGGGAACAAATACCTGCATATAAACCTGTGGGTGCAGCTACACAATCATACACACCTATAAATCCATCTGCGCTCCTGTTTTTGTTCTCCTTTGGTTTTTTTTTCTCTCTCTGCTTAATGGATGATGTTCATATTATTTCAGCTGGTTATCACTAGATTTTACCAGTTTTTGTCTTTAAAGGTATTTTGTGCAAAATGTGTCCATTTTCTGTTTTTTTTTACAACAGCCACGTACATCCATTGTTTCTTTGTTTAAAGTCCTTAGAACTAAGAAAAGGCATTTAAAGTATTTAGTGTTGCAGACAAATGTGGTTATAATGTTTCTCTGCCGCTATGACATAAATAATATGATGTTGTGTATTTTAAACCTAATTAAAATTTTCTCCTTAACCTGAAATTATTTTAACTAGCTACAATATAAGATGGTATTTAAACACTTTTCAGGATATTCTTTTAGCCTGCCGCCTCACTTTAAACTGGCTTTGGCCAATCATATTAGTCGTTTGCTCGATTAGAATTAATAAACCTGCACACTGTATCTGTGTAGTCTAGGAAATGCTGACAATTCATTTTGTTTTATGATGAACTTTGACTAAAAGCACAAAATCATAACACACATAAACCTTTGCTGTTTTGTTTGGCCTTCCTGTGATCTTTTAAAAGTTCTGCTCTCCCTCATTGTTCACCTGAACAGAATACACATTATCCTCAAAAGTACATTTTTTTAGATCTGATTTTACTTTCCTGTGTTTCTACCGATTTCACCTTTAACACCTGAAAACAGTTTTTACAACTCAGTCAGAGAGAAGTGTTGTTAGTACAACCTTTTGGCGCCTTTATGTTGTGCATTTATTGACTGAACAGAAAAAAACAACAAATTGTTTATCTTTTCAATACCTGGTCGGAGTTTAGGGCCAAAGAAACTGAAAACCATCTGCCACAAAAAACAGCGTATCACATACTGTATGAACATGTAACCGGACAGTTTAACTATCAGCATTTCACACATTTAAAAGTGTCTCACTGGCTGCATCTGGTAAATCTCCTTAATCACTATTTACTGCATTTAACTATCATTGACAGCACAGATGCTGTGGACAGAAGTGGGAGATGTTGTGTTATTTCAGCAGCAGTATGGTTGCAGATCTTATTGGAGGGAATTTTATGTTATTTTAACAAAATGACAATTATCATCCTGGCCTGTGTCGGCTCCCTTTTTATTCATCATCTTCCTGTCAGTTGTCTGACATTAGGCTCTCATGTTTGAATACCTTTAGGTATGATAATGATTTATAGTCACTCCAGCTAATATAAAACTCCAGCCAATTTAAACAAGCAGTGTGCTTGGTGTTAAAAGATGTTGCTGATATATAATATTGTGTTTTCTCTTCGAGTTTACTTGGAAGTTTCCTTCTTACTGTTTTTCTAATTTCAGTCATGCGTTCCAAGTTTGTTTTTTTTTTTTCCCGGTCATTTATCTCTAAGTTTCTTCCTTCATATTTAGTTCCCTATCATTGTTCTGTCTTTTTCAGTAACTTGAAACAGACTTTTTGTTCATTCACGTGATTGTGATTTTCCCATCAGTTTTTCCATCTTAAGCCTTTTTCTGTTAACACTTTGATAAATAGCTTTGGCTTCATACAATATTTGACCTGGGATATGATGGGCTTGTTTGAGTCTGGATTATTTGTGAATGGGTAGCTTAGGAGTCATCATTTAGAGTCCCAATGTTTAAATATGACAACAACTTTAAATGACCTGTTGAGAGATGGGAAAATAACCATTCCTCAAGTACAAACATCTCATTTTTTAAGATTAGAAGAAAAAGAGGATTGATGAAGATAAATGGGTGGCAGAATTATCTCTCATCCCTAATTTTCTGTACTTGTGTGTCTTTCATCTCTATAAGACATAAATATTGTTCTGTAAAAATGTTGAGTTTATAAAAATGTTCCAGATAACCCCACAGTTAGGTCTGTTTTCCAGCTAACCGGGATGGAAGAAGTCTTTGGGAGAGGCCTTAATAACAGAGTGGGAGCACTCGTACATCAGTCTTTCTCACCACACCAACCACCCTGGCTCCAAACACAGCCCCCCAGACCATATAACAGCAAATTAGTTGCTACAATATGCATAACAGTTTAAATTGAACATTTCTGATTTCTGGTTTAGCAAAACCCTCTAAGGCTGCTCTTGTTTCTTGTTTCTCTTCGGTCTTTTTATTTCCTTTTCCTCATTCCTGCGCCCTCGACTCAAAGCCAAGCTCTAATTCTCATATTGCAGTCATAGCAACGTCACACCAAAATCTGATAGCTGTTTGGGGCTTAAGTTTGTGTCCCTGCCTGATTTTTATCTTTGGAAGCCAAATACAGCTGGATGCAGATGAAAGACTTTTCTGTGAACTTTTAAATATCTCATATTCAATTGCAATTTTAACTGTTTCCTAAGTAGCAGTGGAATTTGGCTGAAAATAAAAACCAGTCCTTCCAAGTCAGTTTAGATCACTGTTCATTTCCATTGAAAAGTCCAACAAAAATATTTTCACAGTGCTGTTCTTCAAATTCCATTGCTTTAAAGGCATTTAACTAGAGATATAAAGTTGAGATAATCAAACTGAATTAAGAATTCACCTCTTCTCTCTCATACTTGCCTGAACAAAATCTTTTAACCAAAGCTGAGGGGTGACATTTAAAAATGTCCAACTAGATGACCGTACAGATGATTTATATTATCTTTATGATGATATCAAGCTAGAAGAAAGTTCCTGTACAGATAATCGGCATTATGAAATCTGGATGGAAACAAATATGAATATTTCTGGACTATTTACTCCCTATCTCATGTTCTCAAATAGTAGTATCTATGGTCCTTTTGACTAGTATAATATCTATATATCTAGTTTTATTATGAATCAGATGGGACAATAATAGTTGTGATCCAATTTTAATGTTAAACATACATAGATGGTGCTCTTAATCCAAAAAACTGGAAAGTTGTTCATGAGCTTCAAGTAAGTTGGCTAAATGTCGTTCTTATGTATTCAAATCTATAAACGCACTGAGAAGAATGACAAGGGGGGACCTGGCAGGTAGAGAACAAATGTATGTGTGTTTCAATGTATGTGTTGTGTGCATTTTGAAGTAGTACATTAGAAAAGCTTGGTGGAAACTGCAAAACTCTAATAGTTTCACAAAATCTGATAAAAACAATGGTTTTATCGCCCACTTAAGGTGGTTTTTGGTCTCTTTGAAAAGGAGCAAATGCACTAATGAGGAGATGGAAAAAAACATTTGTTGAATAAGTTTTGATGTAGCAAATATTAACCTCAGATGACTGATCAGACGTTTCATCGCACTTCTCTCTTGATGTCTCTGGATGTCGTGCAGCAGCGCTTTTACTAGTCAACATGATAAAGTCAGCACACTTTGCCCGATGGCAGCACGGCCATTAAAAGCCTGGTCCATTTCTGATTTGTGATTATCACTAGTTTGCTCCCTCTATTTGTTTACCGTAACCAAGTACAACGTCAGCGTATGATGACATCACAAGGGCTGGGCATTGATACAGTGGGGAGAACAAGTATTTCACTTATTTCACACAATAAAATGGAAATTAATTATTTAAAAATCATACATTGTATTTTTCTGGATTTTTGTTTTAGATTCCATCACTCACAGTTGAAGAGAACCTATGATAAAAATTACAGTCTTCTACATGCTTTGCAAGAGGAAAACCTGAAAAATCAACAGTGGATCAAATACTTGTTCTCCCCGCTGTATGAATTTCTAGAATTGGTAAGATTGTGGTTAGTTCTGAATGATTTTGCCAAAAAATCAAAATTGCGATTTTTTTTCAAATAGTTTTTTAAGCATTATTGTGATTGAGAATTTATGTTTTGATTTTCCTTTGCACTATCCACAAGCATGTAGATGTTTTACCCCAGGGTTTCAGTTTTTTAATTCCCCTGAAAGCTTGCTTCTCCAGAGTTCATTGTAGCAGGACTTTGGTGTAACCTTTGTTTGAATAAAGTACTTCTCCTCGCATGCATAGACCTGTGTGCTAGCAGGATGTTTGCTTCCTTTTTCGTGAAAACAAAACCTCTTAAAACATATTATTGTCACTTAAAGTTCTGGTGTATAAAGTCTTTTCAAATATAAGTTGACCAGAATTGAGAGCCACTGGGATTTAAAAAGGATTTAAATCAAAAAATGATTTTTTTCTTAAATGAAATTGCATTTAATTTAAATGCAATAAATTCTTTCTTATTGGAAATGCTATTTATTGCCCAGCCCTAATTAAGTCTCAGGGTTTAAAATAGATTTATATATATATATTTTTTTTTATATGGTCCGATTATGAAATGGATTGCTGTATTAAAGACATTTCTTTGCTGTTACCTGAATTACATCACTGTGGTCGTTATGCAACACACTGATACTTGTATTTTATTTGCATTTATCAGCTAATACAAGTAATTGTAAGTGAACTGCATCTTATTTTAATTGGTATTGATGGATTTATACAACAATTGATGCAGAACTAGTAGATTTGTTTTTAACAAAGCCCTGTTGCATTACACTTTGCATCGTGCGGTTATTTCACCCCAATTGATACAAACATGTCTGATTCAAATTTCTTTCTTTTTTATATTTAAATGATTGCTCAACTCGCATAAAATTTGAATGGAAGAGCATGCATTAAGTAAAGAAAAGGAAAAAATGGACAGTAGTAGGAGAAAGACATAATCAATTGTTGATTTCCAATTGATTTGTTTTTTGCTGCGTCTCTGTTCCTAAAGATACTCCCAGTTTGCACTACTTCAATATTACCTTAGTAACACAACATCCAGTACTTCCTTCTGTCCCGCTTCCCTGCTTTTCCCATCACCTGCCCCAAATGCTGAGCTCTCAAATTGCTGCTGTGCTCGACTTGCTCTGCCTTTAGTGAAACCACTGAACTGCGGCGTCTCTTTTCTGTCTTTTGTTAACCAAGGATCTCAAGGCCCCTTAAAGTCCATCAGCCCCCACCCCCCTAAATAACATTGAAAAAGTCAAATTAGACTCACTTTGGAACTGAGACATCCCATGATACCATGTCGTGTTCTGGAAACAGCCGTTATCTTGCTTTTATTCCCATACAACATACAACACACACATGTTGTGAAAACATGCTGCTCGATGTAGTATCAGGTCCAATAATATGTGGCATAAAGAAATCATCGGGCTCCAGAGGTTTGTTGTTTTTTATTGGTAGAAAATGCAGCTTGATGTTGTTTGGTTATCACATCCTTACTGACAGGTGTACAAGCCTAAAGCTTTTCTTATTAACGTCCAGAACCGCTGCAAAGTTGCCACCCTGACACTAAGCGTGGAATTCAACACATTATCACCTCATTAATGTATTTCTTTTATGACACCGCTGTGACAATAAATTACTTTTATTTTACGTCATTTAAATGACTTCATATTGTAAATTTAAAGATTTCTATATTTTTCCATTCAAATGTCTATGTATGAACTACAAGAAGAAAGAACACATAGAAACACCTTACAACTCCTGTTCTTGTTTTCAAGCTGTGGGGGAGTCACAACTTTGCTGTTAAAAAAAAAAAGGTTTTGCTCTGTCTTCCTGTCTCACAACTACAACCATTTTTCCACTGATAAAATTCAAATCCCTTGTAAATATCTGCGTCTTCATCACACAAATATAATGTGATGCTATCTAGGAGTTGGATGTCAATGTTCAGGTAACCTTTGGGAATCATTTGTAATGAGCTCTGCTGTTTCAGGAGACTCGTCTGTCCTCCATGTTTGGCTTTTTAATTTGCAGGGAATCACCCATGACCCGCCGGCTGAACTGAAGCCCATTTTCTCTGGTAATGAAAAGAATCGCTCCACTCAGTCTTCAGTTAGTAATAAAGGAGCATTAGGCCCAAATGGCCAGCTGATAGGCTCCCTGTTGTACACTTGATCCTTTGATCTGCATCAGCAATCCAACACCAACACTACATGCATCTATGGAGAGTTTGTCAGCATTATGTTTCTGCAGCAATATATGTATTTAAATTAAACAGTTTTTGCTTTTTGTCTGGCAGTTAATTCATGCTGATTTTCTTCATTTCCTCTGTCTACAGGATCTGAGCTTCCCCAGGACCTCAGTGTTCTCGCTGCCACCACATGGAACACCACAGATGGTAAAATTAATAAAAACTGCTTTTCTAAATTCTTTCATTCCAACTTGAACACTTTTGTGAACGGAAACAAAACAATAATTTTATTTTCCATGAATCTAATCCCACGTGTTGATAAGACATTGAGTGCCTTAGAACCTGCTCATTGTCCCAGTGGGGCCTGCTGCTGTGGATAATCAACAAAAAGATCAACAGCAGCATGTTTACCTGAAGCTACAGGTGTGACGTTGTTCATATTTTCACTGACAAATAACAGTATTCCACAGAAGATATCAAGTCTGAAAATATTACAACTTTTCTAGTCTTCATTGTTTTCTATTTTAATTATAATGCGTTATTTGTGCCAACCTAACTTCCTGTTCTGCTTTCTAGATTTACCTTCTACTAAAATTCAACTCACATTATTTATGTAGTGCCAATTCACATCACATATCATCTCAAGGCTCTTTACGCATATAAATCAACCAGATCGTACAGTCAGATTGGTTCAAAGAAAACCAGCTGATTGCATCAACTCATTGACTCGACAGCAATCCCTCACACCAATCTCGAATGCAGTGACAGTGGGGAGAAAAAAATCATTTTTAATGAGAAGAAATCTCAAGCAGATCCAGGCTCAGTGTGAGCGGCCTTCTGCTGAGGCCGGCTGAGGTTTAAGGAAACAGAATCAGACACAGAAAAAACACAGATTGCAGCCACAAAACATTTGGCCTTTGTTTTCACCTAGCAGCATATCTCGGTACTGAAATTATTCATTATTCTCATATGTAGTAAAATAAATTAAGCTTAGTCACATTTAATAGGGAGCCTGAGAATAAACATTTTCAGGTTCGGTGCGATTTGGGTCTGAACATTTTGGGTTAAACTGCTGCCGTCTGACATGAATCTATACTTTTTACTTTTACTAAAGCAATATCTTCATAAAGTATCAATGCCCTTATTACACAACTTTAGATATCAGACATTGTGATGATTTTCTCAGTACCTAAGCTGCCTTTTTTCACCTAATATTTTTTACTCTAACTTGAGTAAACATCTGACGAAGTAGTGATACTCTCTCTCACTCTACCCATGTCTGTCTGCAGAGCTTGAATCTGTTGTATTTCAGTAAGACCACATTTAATAGATGAAAGGACGGAGTTGATCTGAACTGTTCAGTTTAAAATCTAGCTGAATGTTTTGGTTTGCTGGAAGCTGAGTCTCCACTGCAGTCACTGGGTCTTTGCAGCTTCTAATTAGGTTTTTTACAGATTTTCCACAATTTTACTTCCATCCTCCTCCTCCTCACCGTCAACATAATCATCTCCAAAAGCTTGGATGTTGGGTTATAAACAAAGTCTGTACTGACATGCTAGCCCACACACCCACACACGCGTACACACAGACTCAGAAACCCACTTGGTTTAGAACTTAGTTTGCTATGCTTGATTAAACTGATGCGGTTCGTTCTGGATGTTTTGTCCCATAGTTGTGAAATCCATAATCTGGTTTGTAGATTCCAGTGGTTTAAACTAAAAACGGGTTCCTCAAGGCTTTTTGTTTATTTTAATATTTCTGTTTGATATCTCTTTTTGTGATTGTTTTATTTGTGGATATTTAATGTGGTAAAGAAGCTAAAGTAGTTTGTTTTTTTTTTTTATTATTAGTATTGGCAGAGATGTTTTTAAATACCTGGATGTCCTTTGAACACAAGTTGCACAGTTTTTGTTTTTTAACCTGAAGACAAGCACAGTAAATACCACCTAAGCTGACCGATGGCGTTGCCCCTCTATTTTTGAGCATTTTGTACAGGAGTCCCATCACATCACTATAAGAGAAAAATGTTGCAGAAATTTGTGAGAATTCTGGCATTTTGAAAACTGAAACTTTTTAAAACCCTGATGTAAGGGTTCTGTTCATAACAATTTTAACATAAAGCAATGGGCTCCGTAAGGACAGGTAGGACTGGCCAGACGTTTGGCTTCTTCCCACTAACAGTGATTTCGTTAGATAACCAGAAATAAGACTCGCAGAGGTTTTTCTGTAAGAAATACTCTCCACTTCTTTCTACCATCTGACTGTCTAGATAGAAAACCTCCAAGGATGTTGGAATTAGTTGTATACATAAAATGTGAGTTGATGAGACGTTTTCTGGTGGCCTGTAGGACAGCTTCCTGTTCTTTTGCTAAAAAGCCACAGCATTGCAGCCTACCTCTGTCTGTGGGCAAGTTTTGCGATCTCATGATGCCGTCGGCTTCCAGGCTCGTCTTTGCTTTCTGTTTCAAATGTTAAGGTTTTTTGTGACAGCATAATATCCAACTTCCCACCATAATAGCAGCTTACTTTAGCTTGGGGTTGTATAATATTTAAGGTTTCTACAATAGATCTTGAGGTTGGCATTTAACCAGGCTCATTTATTTAACAAAGAAATGAGCTTAGATCCACTAAGAATCAATGCTTAACTAACTCTGATACAGATAACTAGAAAGGAAACAGATTTTTTATCTTTAGGCGTGTAAGCTGTTACTGCAGTGCTGTAACCTTTAACCTTATAGTTGGACATCTGCCAATTTAAAAAAAGGGACCAAATATGCTCTTTTTAAACTCTTAATGGAGTCTGTTTCTCAAATGGAACACAGTCTGGAAATCTTAGCGCCCTTTTGAAATCACAGTTACAGTAAACACAGACAAGGACTGATTTTAGTAGTGCTAATTCAGCTTAATTGACTAAAAGATGCTAAAGAAAGTTAAAATATGATAGATAGTGAAACACAGCCTTATATGGCCTTGATATTAATATAGATTGTAATACAAAGCATTAAAACACTCTAGTTAACATAAATAAAACAACAGATCATAGTTTTATCTTCTAGTTTGCTTTATATTTTCAGTTGTGCAAAAGATAAAAAAATAAAGTTAGTTGAAATCCTTCTTGCAAAGAAATTAAAGATATATGCTGTCATTTTTGTACAGATAGCTCCATCCCACAGCCTGCAGGGATTTAGTTCGACAGCTCTATGGCTGAGCTCTTCCAGGATACTTATTTTGGCAACAAAATCTCGGTGCGTTTCTGAAATCAATCAATATGCCGATGATCTGATCCAAAACTGGGGAAGTCATCTGGAAAGATTAACTGCCTAAAAGATTCATTTATTTTAGATCAATAAAAAACCTCCTAAGATCTTTTTTTTTGCGATGAAAAGTAACTGTCAACTCTCCTACAGCTCAAATGGTTTTTTTCCAGCACGTTCCATCGGATGAAGCAGCTGTCGTGATTCCTTCAGGGATGAGGAGCTAGATGAGCCAAATCCACAAAGTTTTCTGGATATTTTCACTAAACTGCTGCACAATGTTATCAGTCAAAATCTGCTCCCAACCTCAGTTTCTCCATAACTACCAGGATCCGCCTAAATTCCCACGATGAAATGCAAACTTGGAAGAGCCGGGGTATGAAACTTTGATGGATGTGACCTTGTATTTTACTTTTTGCTCTTAGTCTGGTTCAGTTTAATTCGACTCTTGCAAAGCCATCACTCCCACAACATCCTTCCCATGGCACATACACAAAAATAAGCCTTTTTTTTTCTTTCTTTTTTTTCTTTTTTTTAAAGCGGCCAGGCATAAAGGCAAACAGTAGTTTCTGGACATGATTGAGCAGTTCAGCGAATTTAATAATTACGCAGAGCAATCAGGGATGTTTAGAAAATCATAAATACAACGAGGAGAAGATCCAAACAAATCATAGAACCGACTTCGTTTTTCCACAACATAAAAGATATAAACCAATAAAACATTGCATCAGTATTTTGAGCTTAGCATCAACATCTGTTTCTGCTCTGATGAATTGGTGATTGTAGCTCTTCTTTTGTCTTCAGGGGAATAAAGTTATGTTGTACCAACAGGACACAACATTCCCATGGTGAGGTGATACAGCATCAGTAGCACCCAGAAGAAACTCAGTATTCTGATCAAATCAAGGGAAATAAACTTTACTTTTTAGTCTTGCTCTGTTACATTTTATATTCCTCTACTGGAGAATGGATGAAGTTTTACTAAATTGACCATAAATTATAAGACAACTGGGAAAAAAAAATAAATCTAAAACTAATTAAACTTTAGTAACTCAATGGAAAAAGCATGAATGTGTTCAGTCATTCCATACAAAGCAATTTATTTTAGCGCTTTTTACATTAATCTATTAGTCATTAATATTCAGTTTTTAATGAAGATTTTAATGTTGCATTTGTCTAGTGGTTCCCAAAATGGTGTGAACTCCACCTATGGGGTTGGAGGCAGCCTAATTGCACCAAACCATTATTTAAAAAAATGGTTTGAAACCATTGTGAAATTCTATTTAACCATAAAATAAACAGTTAAACTTGAAATGATTACACCTTAAATGTGGTGTTTTTGTGATTTAAAGGAGATTGTAGTTTATTTTATTGCAATATGTAATTTACTGCATTTGACTTGGGCGGTGTGAAAACTGTCTTGTAAACAAAAGAGGGGCCCAGTAAGAACATTTGGGAACCACTGCGCTAGTCCAATAAAATGAGGATTTTTAAAACAGGAATGTGATGTTACAGCTGCTGATGTCCAGTAAACACTCATAAAGAGCCTCCGCAAAAAGCCATAAAAGTTAAGCCTAAAACAACCAGAGATTCACAGAGTAGGCCTTCAGTATCAAGGTAAGGTGATGGAAGGTTGAGTTGAAATAAACATTCATAGGAGAAGATGTTTGGAGGAGATTAGCAACATTTTTCAGGCATAATGATCTTGGAGCCATATTTAGCTGCTGGTGTTGGTTGTTGTGTTTTATCATATGCAAAGATATTGTTCCCACATATTAGATTTATTTTTATCATTTATTTAGGAATGGTTAAATGGGCCAATACCACAACACTCTCACTGTGCTTAATTAAGGAGCAATCTGGCCTCACCTAAACCAGAGAAAAGCTATGGTCTAAGATGAGAAACACCAGCAGCAGTGCAGACCAGCACGGATTTAAGAGCAACCTGCGATTTATTAACACCTCTGCAGAACCACAAGGTGATCCTCCCTGTTCCTCCCTGCGGTGATGGAGTAAATCATTACTAATGCACCAATCGAAAGCTGACTGCATATACTGTCACCGTAATTAAAGAAAGTAAAACGTGCATCACTCTGTTTGTCATTCATATAAATCCAACATGGAGAAAAGTGTGATGCACATAACATGTAACTGGGCTGAGGATGTTTAGTTAGCTGCACGGACTCAGGTTTCTGAGCCTTCCTGAAAAGATCCCTTGCAGAGCTTTTCTGTATGTCTGTTATTATAAACACACACGTTGTGCTACAGAGTACAGTTTCAGTGGTGAAATGAAGAGGTAGCTCTGAGCACATATAGGTCTGTGTCCTGCGGTTGTGCCAGTGCATGCTTGTTTATGTTTTTTGTGCCCGCACGTGAGCGTTTGATTGCACCAAAGTACAGCGAGGGAAAAATGTGGGCCGATGACAGGGAACCATTTTAGTCACCAGCCACATTAAAGGGACAATCCTCAGCAAAGGTTTAAGTTTCAACCTGCCCTCTGTGCCAAATACCACAACACTCACCACGAGACAATTACATACAGAGGCTTAGTTACACAGACACATGTTCGTCCTCTGCACCTCTCTTTTGTCTCTTTTTTTCCCTCTGTTTGCTTTATTGGTAGTAGTTATAATGGCTAATGAAGTATATTGAAAGACTGCTCCAAAAATCATTTTCTTTTCCATCAACCAGACTAATGAAACACTATTACAGTGACTCAGTGTTTTGACCTTCCTGCCTTCTGGCAAAACACCTTGTCTCATTTAAAAGTATGTGTGTTTTCAGATGCAATACTTGGTTAAACATGGAGTAGGCAGAACTCTGTCCTCTAAATGTTGACTGTACATGTAAGCACAGATTCTCTGCAGACCTCCATGCCTTTTTGTTGATGGTTTGGCACTCACATCACAGAGACCTGGGACCAAGCATGCACAGATCAGCTGTCATATACCCTCATCAGGATGAACGCTGCACCCACTGCAGCTGACCTTTATCTGTACCCATCATTGTGTAGTTTCAACACTGTACACTGTGTTTGTGTTGTTTCCACAAAAGAGGACTAGAGTGAAACAGATAACTTGTAAGAGCTTGTCTGATAAATGAGCATTAGTTCCATTTTCAAACCCAACAATCTGAGTGGGGCTTCTGTTTTTAATGCTTCTCTGTAAACTAACAACACCCTGAAATAGCCGTTAAACCTCAGACATCGACCCAGACAGTGGAAATATGAAGCGGATAAAATGTATCTGCATGCTTTTGTAAGTTCCTATAACTGCTTTACACATCCTTATGAGCATTTCTTTTGCCACAAACTATTTTTAGAATCCTGCTAAAATTTACTGTGCCTCATCTTATAAGGATGTACAGTTCTTGGTAAAATGTGAATGAAAAATACATCTCTATTCTCCCTGGTAGCTGCATGGTGGCAAAGCTGTTATTACTGCTACCTTCCAGCAAAGATCTTGTTGAGGGGGACTGGGAATACGCCATCTTTCTCCCACTGTCCAAAAACATGACAGCCCAGCCGGGTAGCAAGGGAAGACTGTAAATTAAAAACTGTTATTTTGAATAGAGGTCGAAGGCACAAAAAATCCAGAAGGGATACAGATCCCTCTATTTTGAAGGCAAAAGAAAGACTAAAATAAAGGTAATGAACAGCAGTAAAATGTTAGAGAGTTTTTCCTTTAGGGTGTTGATACTTTAACTGACCACCACACCTGGCTTTTAATATTTTCCACAATGTAATCATGAACCTTTAAAACTCAGTGCATCTTTAAACACACTCTGGTTGGTGTTTATGTGGGTCATATACTCAGAGCTGAAATGCTAATAATATAGAAAATTGCCATCATTTATTGATTTTTAAAGCGGGTACAATGTCCACCTGAAAGGCAGGAAACCAAACCCTTCAGATACGCAAACACAAAATGGAAAAGTTCCTGATCAAAAATTGAAGACCAGCTGAAAATAGGAAGAATCCCCTTTTTTCACAGTTGAAGCTTAATGAGGTTCTACAGCAAGTAGAGATTTCAAATGCGAAAAAAAAGCAATTTATTGCAAACAGTCATATTACAGGGAAGTAGTCTGTCTATTAGCTGATCAAAAGTTTAAAGAAATAGCATATAAAAAAATGAAATCTTTGCAAAAATGTGAAATCAGTGCCATTTTTCTTTTTGAATGTGGTCGGTTTGTTGAGCTGCGTAAACAAGGACTCCTGCAGCGTGCCGTTGTTGCTGCTGAGGTTGGACACAGTAAGACAGTTAATTTTAGCTTCTTAAAAGATCCTGAGGGTTTAAAGCAAATCTTCTAGTGGTAGACCAAAAAGAATTTCACCGGCTCTGAACTGGAGGATCCATCTGGCTGTCAGTCCAGACATGGAACGATCCTCCGCCCAAATTAAGCTTGTTCCTGGTCCCAACAGCAATCCCATAACCATCAGATGATATTTGCTGGAGAAAAGGTTTTAGGACCAAAAACCGTCTTCAAAGGCCTCCTCTTCTTTAACCAAGCAAAATTCAGCATTTTTTTTTTTTTTTTTTTTTGCTCAAGAGCACATGGAGCATTGAAAGGTGGAAGACGGTTTCATTCTCTGAGGAGAAAAAATTCAACCTTGATGGTACTGATGGTTTCTGGCTTTAGTGGCATAACAAGGAGATCCGTCTTTAGGGCACAATAGAGCGTCAGGCTGTGCAGAGGCGTCTGATGGCAGCAGGCTATGTGGAGGTGTTGCAGAGGGGGACCCTCATGACAGAAGGCATTTTTCTCTGTTGTAATGATCGGACAACACTGTAGTTCACAATATTCACCTTAAAACAGAGTTTTTACAGAGAAACAAGCTCTCTTTTAGACCATCATGCATGTTGCCCTGATCTAAACCCAGCTGAGAACATTATGGGTTGATAACCGCTTCCAGGAAAGTGGATGCCCTCCATGCAGCCATCTTTACTATTGAAACATTCCCTCTCACCTCCTAGAAACACAAGCAAGTCAGAACAAATGAGTTGATTAACAAGAGTGACGCAGCTACTCAATATTGAACCTGTTTTACATGCTGTTGCTTTATAACACTGACAAAGTGTGTCTAGTCAGGGGATTTTTCTTTGGTTGTGAATAATGAATGAATGTGACAAACACAGGATTGATTTGCAGAGATTCATCCATATTCTTCCCAGCAGTCTAGTTGTTTACTAGATTGTTTGGACTTTAGCGTTGGAGTAACACCCCCACCCAAATTATTAAATTAAAAATAAAAAAATAAAATAAAAATCTTATACATTTTTCCAACATATGCCCCAATATCCAGGAGTTAGTGGATCCTGACTGTGTCTCCAAACATTCAGTCACTTGTCTTCTGTTATGATAATGTTACACAAAATGACGTTTTGGAAAAGGTGAAATTAGTGGGCCTTTTGTTGTTAAAGTGTAAGAACTATAGAAGATTGCAGCATTTGAAGAGTTTTGTTTTAAAGAGATCTCCAAAGAAATACTAAATCAGTCAGTCACAGTTTTGTGGAAAGTAGTTTACTAATGTAGGATTTTCAAAACTAATTCACCAACTTCAGGCAACATATATACTGCTTCCAAATTAGGAGGTTATGGGAAAAATGCGACTGTTGTTTGCTGATATTTAAGGATGAAATCTCTTGACTTTATCTTCTGCAAACCATATCAATGTTACTCATCTATTCACTAACCAGTAATATTAGTTGACTTCTTTAATCTTTTTAAAGACATGAGTTTGCTAATTCGGTAAATTCAGTGCACACGACCCTGAAGATATACTGGAAGAAAACTCTTATATGAGTGAAAATAACTTAAAAAAACAATGACGCAGTCGTGGCTGCTTATCTCAGATGTGTTCAAGAGGCATTGTAAATGTTAACATAATAGGAGAAGACAAATCAAATTTTTAAAGCAAACAAAGTGCAGATTAGAGCAATGGAGACAAACATGATATGATAAAAGAAATGGCCCAAAATGGCTGCATAAAAACTTCTGGACTTTGTTTTCTTTCCTCCTCATTTTACAATGTTAAATCCAATCTTAAAGAGCATTAATGTTTCTGCCTCAGGAACACATCAGAGCGTGAGTCTAAAGTTTCTCTATTTTTTCTCTTATGCTCTCTCCATTTCACAAGTACAATTTATTTATCTTTCTTCTTGAAAGCCGGGTCTTGAGAGGCAGCTAAAGTATATACATGAGAAGGATATGAACATTTTATATAGCAGAAAATAAATCATAGTATCACAGCTAGTAATGGAAGGAAAACACTTTATTTTAGATGGCCTCAATGTAAAACTTGAATTTACTGGGGGCTTTGGTCTTCACAAGAAAGAGACAAACTGTACAAATATCAAAGACAGTTGTTTACAACAAAGTGACGAAGGAGGACTGATACAGATTAGGTGTGAAGGGCAAAGCTGAGAGAAGTGTGGTGGGGTTGGTGGGAGTCTCCTCACACTGTCAGACATTTGTTAAGTCTAGGATTTGATGTTTTATGTGCTTTGCAGACAGTCATGCTCACACACACACACACACACACACATATATATATATATATATATATATATCCATGTTACCTAAACCTTAACACCCCCTCCCCTCCCAACCTACATGCACAGACAGCAAAAAGATGTAAATAAAAACTGTCTCTATTAGCCAAGTTTTAGTCATTCATTTTAGTTCAATTCAATAAAAAAAACATATTGATCCCTAAAGAAGATTAAATAATTTGCGATATCAGCATTATTCAAAGGAGTGATAATGTTAGAAATCGACTGGCGCTGTTTGATGTTTTGTTCATGATCATATTTCATCCATCCCTAACATCATCTGGGATGTGGTTTTATTTACTGAAGATTTGTTCCATGACTTTGCCTTAATGGCAGGTTAATTCTAAACATTTTACTATTAACCATGAGAATAGACGAAAGTAACCCCCCACCCACACACATACACAAAATTGATGAGCCAATCCCTTTTGTTATATATGTCCTTTGATTTACAAACAAAAGCAAAGTTTTTACCTTCAGTAGTTTTTCAGCAAGTTCTTTTTGCTCTTTCTTTATACCATTTCTTCTATGTTTTAATAAATCTACGCCTAAAACATGCATAAATTTGTCACTGTCACCTAAAGGACCTAAGCTCTTGGTAATGTGGCAACAAATAGTCTTCATTTAAGAACCATCTTATCATCTGAGGATCTTTGGAAAGGGAAATTCTCAGTGAGGTGGTCTGTCGTTACCCCTTGTTGATAATTCAGGCATGTTTTCTTTCCATATATTGTTAATTGTTTGCAAACAAAACTGACAGAAGAGGGTCTCCTCCTAAGTGCTTTGCTTTGAACATCATAACTATTAATGAATACTGATAAACAAGTGTAACTTAGGGTGAATCAAACAAACCAGCACTAACAAACAGAGTCTCTATTCCCCACTTTTATCTGTGAACATGAGCGTAAGGATTAAACTTGCACCTCGATTGTTGAAAAACCTTAAAGTAAAAGATCACATTGTTCAAGTTCTTCAATATTCCAGCTTTTTGAGGGGATTTCGTTTTATAGGTGTTTCAGATTGCACCTTTTACATCCATGTTTTTTACATTGAGGAATTCATAGTCCTAGAAAAGAAGTGGTTTGGGTCCAGATTCTAGTCCACACTGAAAATGACTGCAGCACAAGATATCTAAGGAAAAGGTTCAAAAGAAAAGAAAACGATACCCACTAGGAAATCCTTGATATGAGCTTTAATTTACAAAAACACACCCAGGTGATCTTTGATTATTTTTCTGGGTGCAGGAGGTTCCTTAACTATTACTAATGATGTAGAAGTAAAAGGGATATGTTTTGTTTCTCCGTGTGAGTTCATTCTAGCACTTACAGCATATTTTGCTCGCCTACTTCTCTGTTCACAAACACTCATGTTCATCCGACCGGTATTCAAGATTCCCCCTCCATCTGCTTCTCCTCCTCTGTTTGTCTTGGCCAGTTTGTGCAACCAGAAGCATTTCTGCATACCAAGGTTGGGGTTTTGGGGTTGGGGGAACTTTCCAGAGTTTTTTATGACATTAAGACCAATGTTTTCCAGCACATTAAACTCTTAGGTGGCCTTCCAGGATGTTTTTTCTATCCTTGCCACATTTAGGAAAGATATAGTGAAGATAATCTTGCATGGGTTTTTCCTTTGGTTTCTAATATTGTGCCATATATCAGCATCACAGACTCAGTTCGGGTAAATTTAGCACTTAACTATAGGTTTACAGTTTGTAAAGCTGCTCACACAAGATCAGTTGGTGCCCAGAGAGAAAATTTGCTTGCTGTTATCTTCTGTCCAGTTCATAATAGCCATTAAAAGACCACATAGTTTTTGTCTGTTTTATTAGCTTTAAAAGCGATTGATGTAATTTTTGTTGAATAATAATAATTTTAGGTTGGATATTATATTTCAGGCACACTCTGCATGTGGATATCATATTTGGGAAGGTAAAGGGTCCCCAGCTGCTTTTAATGTGTATTTTTAGTGTCTAAGTTGCCAGCACTCTCATTAAGAAGTTGACAAACTGAAATGATGGAAAAGAAACAGAGTAATTCCAATGTGTCTTGATAAAAATTGATTTGTTTTTCCAATAATTAGAATTTATGGCATTTTCATGTTTTCCTTATTATATATCAGTAAATAAGCGTAGCTCAAGTTTCAAAGTTCTTGTATAAGTTTGCACCCCGTGGCAGCAGGTTGGAAAAAACGACAGCAGTGTTTTGCATGTCACTGATCATGCTGTAATTTGGCCCTTTTTATTGCACTCAACAGAAGTTTTATTTTCTTATTCTTGTGTGGAGACTGTGATGGGGTATTAGGTGCACCTGTAGCTGGCATTTTTTGACCCATCTTCAAAAACAGTTGTCCAGTTTCTCACCTCAATGTGTTAGTGGCGGTGAGGCCAGATGAAAGAGACCAAGCACAGAGAATCCCACCTGAATCCATCTACCATCTAATGGAGCCTATAGAGGCAACTGGGGTAAATAGAGAAAGGCTAATTTTACATGTCTAGCAACTGTAAGTCAAATGTATTGAGAATTTAACCTTTAAACTTAAGCAATGCTTCTTTCACTTTCAGTTACAGGTGCCAAAACATTGTCATCACGGTAACACCATTCATGGTCATAGAAAATGAAGGTTAATAAAAACTGATATGAATAGATGACATGCTTGTTCTCCTGGTATTGTTTAACACTATCTGCCACAGATCTCTTGGCTCCAAAAGGCTGTGAAGCGTTTGCTTTTAATGAAAGGGTTCTTCTGCACACGGATGTGTTCAGATCCCATCCAATGAATAGCCGAGCAGATCTCAGGCTAGTTTTAGCAGGGCCTGACTCTTTCACATTCGCATGCTATGTTAGAGTTTTGACTTGTCTCAAGCGATGCTTAGATATGTGTGTCGAAGTGACAGCTCTGTGAAAGCCAAATTGTAGTTATTTCTGGTAAAACGGTGCAGTACTTTGCATCAGGCCCACCATGATGTCATAGTTGGTTCTGTCTCTTCTGTTGTACAGAAGACTGGTCGTTATATTTTCTTATTTCCAGCCACATGCCACCATTTGTGTTAATGTTGGAATATACAGCTATTATACAGCTTTAGCTGTTTTAGGTTTGTTTCTCTCAGTGTTTGGATTTTCTTCTTTGTGCTGAAAGTTTTGAACCGGTAGAGTAATCAGAAGTGGTTTGAAATGCAGCAAAGAACAGGGCCTAAGTCCAGCTTAATGCTGGCATAGACCCTTAATCTCTTTTAATGGGTTACATAAACTAAAGTTTGCCCTCATGGTTGCTCTCATACCTTTTAATGATGTTCATTGTAAATTGTCAGTTAGATGATAAACACTGAGCCTGAGTTTTGAAAACTTAAAAACAACATGAATCTTAACAGTCAGAGGAGAAAAGTTCCTTTATCAGTGAAATTAATTAACAAAACAACCTCTGGAAGTTTTGACTTTTTAACTACTCTTGTCTTTTTAATATTTTTATTAGGATGAAGATCATGATTCAGTCTTACATTTTCTTCTTTTTCAAAACACTGCTTATATCCCACTACACTTTTAAGGACCTTCTACTGACTTCCATTCATTTCTATGCTCTAACCCTACCTATTACCAACACATACCAAATCCTAAACCTAATCTAAAATGAATTCACATCTCAGTCCTAAACCTAAACACCAACCCAGGAAGGGTTGGGGACCAGTTGACTGGTCTCTACAGGTAGTTGTAAGTTCCCACAGAGTAGCGTATTCCTGGGAAAATAACCTAATATATTCCCACAAAGTTAGCAATCCATCTCCACACATAAAAACCGTGATATACAAAACATAGCAACATAAAATGTAAAACAGGATCCTTTAAGGAGTAATTAGAGAAAAACTTATACATAAAAATGTAATTTCTGTTTTTCTTCCTTCTCTATTTTCTTTCTTTCTTCTTTCCTTTTGTAAATGTGCATGTTTACCTAAAAACTAAGACATTCCCATAATCAGACCGTACTCAAGATCCAAAAATCTGGGAGGCTGAAATTTTAAAAAAGTGAATGTGACTGTGAGACTGTCTGCAATGAAAATATATTTAACTACTCCTCTCCCTTATTTTAAACACAAAGGCCCTTGTTTATTCATCGTACTTTCTTTTTTCTTTTGTTCTTACAATGTCTCTGTCTTTTATAGTATTACTATTTTTGCCTCTTTTTTAGTTTGTTTATTTTTTAATACCCTTCCAATCCTGTCTGTCTTCCAGTGCCCTTCATCCGCCTCGAAGCCCCCATGAACAACATCACCACGTCCCTGGGTCAAACAGCCGAGCTTTACTGCCGCGTGTCCGGGTACCCCAAGCCTACCGTGCGCTGGCTGAAGAATGACGCCCCAGTTGTGCAGGAGCAAAGGCGGGTCTCCTACCGAGCAATGCAGTACGGATCACGCCTGCGCATCCGAGACCTGGACACTACAGACACAGGCTACTTCCAGTGCGTTGCAAGCAACGATCACGGCACTGTTTCCACAACTGGGGTGCTGTTTGTCAAATTTGGTGAGTGAGTGAGTGGCCTGTTGAGGGATTTAAAAAAAACTCACTAGCATAGAAATACTGTGTTATAATGACAGGCCTTTTCCTCTGCTCATCCTTTCCAAGAACATCACAGCGACACTTATCCCATCTGATTCGTCTCATAGTTGGCTGCTAGCACAGAGAAAATCTGGAAGCCATCTTGTTTATCCTGTCACAAAAATCCCCTTGTCTCTTTTTCCAGATCCACTCCCCACACCTCTGTCAGGAAGACCAACGTAAGTTGTTTTTCTTCAATGCATTTTTCTTTCCTTCTGCCTGACTATGCAGCAGGAACGACAGTGAATGTATGAGTCTTTAGCAGATAGCAAATGATAGTGCATCATTTTTACAGTTCATAGTATTCTGAATAATTACTACAAGATTTGTGAAGTTATGGAAACAAAAAACATATTTCTACCAAAACCATTCTTTTTTTTTCAAACTGAAAGTAACAATTCATTATCTAACCAAACAAAACTTTCACAAAGTTGTCTGATGTTCCGAATTTCTTCCACTACTTAAACAAAATATCAAAGATGGCATCTAGAGCCTGTGTAACACTACTCTTGACAATGACTGAATTTAGTTACCTATTTAGTTGACTTTTTTTTATTTGTCTGAAGACTGATGTTTGTTTTTAGGAAATAGGTCGATTGTATTTTGTACTAGAAACTTATCAGTTGCAGAGTAGATTAGTCCAGTTCCATTTCACACAATTTTGCCTCAACTGGCAACATAGTTTAGCAAAAAAAATCCTCAAACTAAACTGAAAACGATTTTAAGCCTGGTATTAAAGCTGCAAAAAGTGTATTTTGTTATTTCAACTGAAAAAATGCATGTATTTCAACTGTTTAATTCTGTTATAATTGTGGCTTAAAGCTTGTTAAAACCCCCAAAACTGTTACCATGAAACTAGTTAATGATCTTTGATACAAAAACTTTATGCTGCAGATATTTTGGCCTTCAATGTATTTTGGAGGACTGCTGAATTAAAGTATCCATAAGACAATCATTGACACTTCAAATAGCAACTTAGAGTTTTTATCTAAGCTTTGATAATAGTGGAAGGAAAAAGTGTGTCAGGAAACATAGTCGCTATTTTAGGTCCCGCAGGTTGTGACATTTTGTAAGAGTAAAGAAAGGATGAATCATTGATTTAAAAATAATAAGAATAATCATAGAAAGCAGAGATGTAATACTAAATTAAAATCCTTTTCAGAGAAAAAATAGCTGAAGTAAAATGTAATCAATTTAAACGATAAAGAGAAAAGATTAGCATCTGTTAAAATGGGTTACAGTTAAGAAAGTAGTTCCAGTAGCTACAGCTGCTCTTTATGGGGAAAACCAGAGAGCTTCTTCCAAAAGACTTGAGTTCTTCAGCTGGTTCAGCAGCTAAAGGCAATATGTTTGCCAGACCACATTTGGACTTTGAAGGAACCGATACCATTTTACTATCAATTCTATATTTATGGGGGTCAGTGGGACGTCCCCTGCATGGTCCCCCTGCACATATGATTCTTATTTCCTGATTCTGGACATGAGGCTGATTTCTGGTTAATCCCTGCGTCCTGCAGTCATCTGTTGAGTAAAATGAGAGTGTTTGGTTTGTTTTATTGTTCACCACTTTTGGCTCACATGTTTGAATCTAAATGGTGACTGTTTACTGTGGATTAAGTTGACTAACTGATCCAAAAAGGTCTGTAGGCCAGTTGGACAGCAGAAGCTGGTATAAAAATGTGATCAGCATCTTCTCACTAGGGGCTGTATATTTATTATTATTATTTTATATATTTAAGATCAGTGAGCAGAACCTGAGTTCAAATATACAACATATATTCGATGTGCAGCATTGGTTTAGGGAAAGACCTTATAAAGCTCTGGGTTTGTAACTCTCACTAAAATGCTTGAAATGCTTGGTATTGCAAAAGACCCACATCTGTCTGTATGGTTTAGTTTTTATTGCTTTTAATAGTAACCCAATTAGGTGCCAGCCGCAGCGCTGATTGCTCAACATGAAGAGAACAGGAATGTGGTCTTCAGGGTGGCAAATGAAAGCAAACTGGCCATAGAGACGCTGTTGTCTGCATTAAAATTCACTTCTAGTTTGACAGTTTTATTTTGCTTCGTTTTGACATTCCCTCGGCCTTATTGAATAAAACACCATGGACTCTGGCTGTTGATTGGATTCTGACAGGATCAAAGGACACAGCCTGGAAGATTTTCTCTGGTGACATTATGCTGAGGCTCGCTGCCATGTTCCAAGCAGCTTTCTGCAGATCAAAAACTGCTGGCCCTGATTGAATATCGCACGCTTACTAAATACACCCCAGTGGCTGAGATAAATGAGATAACCGTCATCTAGAGCTCACACTATAACAAGGGTCTCCTCCTCTGTGTGGCTCAGCCTTCCCCTTGTTTACCTGTTTTTCATATTTCTGCAATGACGTCTTTTTTCATGAGGCAGTAGGAGAGATGTTTTTCTTTTCATGGAGACCGACTAAACCAAAATGAAAACTTGAAAGAGGTAAAACATGTTTGCGTTTCCATGGTTTACTCTCTGAATTTTTTAAATGTTTTAGACCAGGAAGAATTTACAGACACCTTTCTTTAACTCCCAATCGTTGCGCAAATTGTTCTATAAGTGCAACATTGACCTGTTTATCTGTTCTAGTGCAAAGATGTTTGTCTTTTTTCTTACTATGTTTCATAACTTTCTGCATTTTATTTAAGAAAAAAGAAATCTTAAAAACCTCTTTATGAAACACTTTGTCCTGTTTGGTGGTGAAATATCTCTGCTTTTCCTGCAGCGCCTTCTTCCCGCTAAGATGACAACTTAGCAACAATGAAAAAAATCGAATTTTTAACAGTATTTGAACAGAACCATTACTAGGTGCCGTTTTACCCCGGATTATAAAAGTAAGTTAACATTTACCGGTATATTATCTTTAGGCCCAGACATGTTTAAACCCATCACAGTCAAGCAAAGACCATTGGGAGCTCATAAGTCATTACAGTCATTACAAACTTGATTCAAACAGACAGCGGCCTGTTTGGAACAAGCACGATATTGTGCTGATTGTCGCTGCTGCTCATCGTTAGTGTCACGCCCAACTTATTAGACCCAGAGTCAAGGTGGCAGCCATGACTGAGATGGGGTCAGCTAATGATGACAAGGGATGACCTGTGCCTGCTTATTAATACCACAGCTGTTCAAGCATCAAATCTCCCAACATCTGGTGCAGAAGCTCTGAGATTTTCAAATTTGACTTTCACTATTCCTTTTCCTTCTTCCATACAGGTCAACGCAGTGACTAACATTTTCCTGGTTTCTACTATCAACAAATATTCCTTACAAATTTTGGAGGGGGTCGGGGTTCCCACCACCCACTGTGTTAGAGTTTAGCACAAGGCGAACTTCATCTCCTGTGTGTTGTCTTTGCCATGATCCGTGCTCTGATTTCCATCCTCTCCACACTCTGCTAAAGTATACAGTCTGTGGTGAGCAGAACATACAGTTGTGTTTTTGAGGGTGTTTGTATCTAACCTGAAGCTTGGGGTTTCAAGGTTAGCCACAGGCAAACTGACAGCCCAGAGGTTGCAGCTCCAGGCAGCCTGTGTGCAGAACAGCTTTCGTAAAAAGAAATTTATTAAAAAGGAGGTCTTAGTTACAAGAATAACAAGGTGTGTTCATAGTCTGTGTTGTGGCTCTAAATAAGTGCAGCATAAAGATGGCAGCACAAAAGATTATTTGTATTGTCAGTCACATTTCTATCTTTTTTCCAACAGTTCTATTATCCACACATCTCACCCTGTGTGTTGTAGAAATACCCGGCATGAAATCTGTGTGTTTGTTATTTGGAAATTATTTTACTAAACCCTTATATTAGGGTTTTGGAAAGTAAAAAAATGAATTGGGTGATACCTTGAGTGAAAATACCTCTGTATCAAAAAACAGAACAGCAGCAGTTGTCTCTACTGCTAGTAGACCAGTACATTCATTGACAGTTGTAATAATATAACATTTATTGCTACTGAAACAGACTTAAGCAAAAGAAATATAGTAAATGCCTTTAAAAATTAGGGTTGGACATAAAATTATCCCTTTTACTGTTGTTAACAAGCTACTTTTTCCTCATCAATGTTCATATTTTCATGATTGGAAATATTTCCAATCATTCACACATTTCTTCCCTTCTCTCAGCCAGCTGACTGGCAGTGTGCCTGTGATGCTGTGCTTCATACCGCGATACTCTGCGGCACCTTGATTGGCTTCTTACTAGGACTTCAAATCAAAGGATGTCAAATCTCAATGCTTTATCTCATTACCATGGTAACTGGTTGTAAGGCTATAAAAATAGACAGAGAAAAAGGATTCTGGAGATGTTCAGTTAATGAAGACGAAGACTGCCGCCAATCATCCTCTGCAGAGCAAATGAAAGGCTGCAGCCTGTCCTGGTCCCTGGTGATGGCAGCAGTTTACCAGAAGGTGAAGGAGAAGATGGGCTCAACGATGGTGCAGTAGAGGTGAACCATCAGCTGAGCTTCTTCAGCTGCTGCAGGAAGTACATAGTCTGCTGTACCTTCTTGGTGATGGATGGCATTCGGCTCCCACATAAAGGTCCTGAGTGGTGATGGTGCAAATGAAGCCAATAGAGACCACAATGGGAACTGGAGAGTTGAACTTTCTGATTGGGGAAGGTGGGGTTTTGATCTCTTATTAATGATACAGATTTTTTTTCCTCATATGTTCTCGACATTTAGGGCCCACCTTTTGCATAGAATAAGTATATTTTAACTTCATATTATACAAAATTGTATTTAGATCAAGACAAATTTCGACTACCTATTCCAAGTCAATGAGATGATTTTGTTTTTTTGTAAGTTTCTCACTCTTTAAACTCTTTTAAAGTGTTTAAAATCACCTAGAGATGTAGAATTCTGTCGGTTTCTGTCGTCTCGCCACTTATTGTTCCATGATTTGAAAAAGGGCAAACTTTAATGACTTTAAAGGAAAAGCATTCCAGTACGGTGAAGTAACAAAAAGAAACAAGTTGATATGGTCACAAAGAGTTTAGGAATTAAGCTGATTGAATAGTTCAAATAGATGACATTTCCAGATTTAGTTTTGCTTTTCTACTTTAATTGTTTCTGAACTAATAAAAAAAACCCCGAACAAACAAAATACAATCAGTCAAAAAGCAGAAGGCTTTACCAAACTTAAAAATCTAGTGACTAATGTCATTTCCATACAGATCTGTTTTCTTCATAAACCTGCTCTGGTTTATGAAGGACTAGCAGCAGCATGCAGACCCGAACCCTTTAGATGCTTTTTTAATGTTTTCATGTTGAAGTTCTGGTCATTTAGAATTAATTCTTGTAGAGAACCACGCCGACTCTCATTGTTTTATGATATTTTGCTGTAAGTTCCTCCAGATATGTCTCCATCAGCCTTTCACTGAGATTTGTGATACTTCCTAATTGCCAATTAACTCAAGTTCAGTTAGATTTGATGGAGACTTTCTGTTTTTTAACTATTTTCACAAATGTCTGGAGTTTTAACTGTAATGTTATAAGCATAAATATGCCTCAGTCTAGGTGTTTTCCTCTCTTGGATCATGTTGTATATGGAAAGAGCCAGAAAGTTCAGTATTGGGCTCACTGTCGTTGTGTTGCTTTACGGCAAACTGCAGGACTTCTCTTGTCTTTCGTTCAGCAATAACCTTTATTTCACAGAAACTAGATGCACGTTCATTAAAGCCAGCTGTTGTCTCAAAAGATGATCTTATCGGAGCCGTGAATCTCTGCAGCTCCTCCAGAGTTTCTCTGTGTCTCTTTGCTGCTGCTGCTTCATCTTAAACTTCTTTTCCTTAAACTTCAACTTTTCTTCAGCTTCTCTAAGTCTAGAAAGACCAGAGTGGTTGAGAAACTTCAGAAGAGTTTTAGGATCATTTTCTGATCTGTTGTCTTTGAAACACATGTTAAAGAGCCCCGTTAATTCAGCTTTTATCAGCAGATACATTATGTATTCTTTTTTTTTTATAACCAAAACAAGTAGCCCCCCCCCCCCCCACCCCCCCACCCCTCCGGACTACCTCATTATTCTTTTTTCTACTCTGTCTACAGCCATGCTGTCTTGATGTTCAGATAAGGTTGTGATGGAGATGTTAGGAGGACGCAAGGAGGGAAAGAAAACAGTGTTGTCAGACCAGGAGGAAGGTACAACAAAGCCGCTTGTTTTTCTTTGATTCTTGGTCCTGTGAGGTCGGCGGCACTCAGGTGTGATTAGCTATGTTAGCTGACAGAGGATATAAGGTTAAGCTTCCATCAGAGGCAGCTACTAACTTTCACTCTGAGTCTTGGTTACTTTAGGAATATCTATATGTATATTAAACATGCTTTTCTGCTTTAGCTGGATTTCTTTTTATCCTACTAAACTAAAGTATCTTGATCTGTAAAGGTTTCAATTTTGATCTACACCAGATATCTAGTTATAAATAAGAGGCCCTCTGTCTGGCTTGTATAAAAAAAATGCATCGGCCCAAACTTATTTCAGGCCCAACTTTTAAGATCTTAGTTGTTCATTTTAAGCGAATAAAGAAAAGCATTTTTAGGAATATAATAACAATACCTAAAAAAAAATTACACTGATCTTCACCTTAACTTATTCTATATATGTCAACAGAGTAGACGCGTCATGAAGCTTCCAGCTCACAAGATGATCTAAAATATTTTACTGATATTAAATGAAACTAAATCAGACGTTGTTCACACATCCATGTTGTCATTTGGAAGCACAATGTAAATTCAGTCTATCTAACATCCAGCTGTTCATAACCTTTCTAAAGAAACGTCCCTAAGGAACTTTACAGCCCAGTGTGGCCAACATTCTCCAGAAACGACCCTGTAAAAAAGTGAAAACTGCTGGAAAATAAGGAGTCCAAACATTGAGGGTTTAGGAGCTGAACATTGCAATTCTTTATGCTCTTTTAACGGATTTGATCCAGTGTTAATAGCTTTGTTATGTTTAGGAATTTTGTTATTTTTGGTCTAATTAAAATATAACCTCACTGTACATTTCTGCATTACTTAACAGACAAGCCAGTTTGGCAGCTGCTTGTTTCCTTTGCTTTAACTGTGAAGGTATGAAGGGAACCCTGACCTCCACTCTCCTCTGAAGTCAGAAGTGTGCTTGTGTCCACAGAGTAAAAGTGTTTATGATCCCAACACTGGGTTGCAGTTTTCAGATTGTCGATATTTTAATTGTCCCCATAATTCATAATGGATAGTGCCAATGTTAAAGGCTTAACATTACACACAGCAATCATTTTTCTTTTCACTGCTCAACAGGTTTAATTTCTTTATTTTGTGTTTCCTTGAAAATGTTTATCTTTTGGATATAGAAGTTCCTAATCTGACAGTGGTCATAAACAGACTTTATGTGTCGCGGCTGCTGATCCTGGAGACTCTGTCTGTGTTTATAATAGAGGGGTTTTCTTTCTGTCTGAAAAGATTAATGCCACTACACCCAGGCCGTCGAGTCTGTTTAAATTTCTCAAATCTTTCCCCACCAAGTTTCTCTCAACACGGTTTTCTAAAAAGAGTAATTACAAAAATAGCTGCTTTCCTCTTTTTTTCCATTTTTTTCTCTCCCTCAAATGCGCCTCTTCTTTCTCTTCAGTCTGAAGAATAAAGACTGGGCAGGTTTAACAAGGACCAGATTCTCTGTGATCTCTTTTTACGGTTTTCTTTTTGTCTCGGCCAGTTGCTCATCTTGAACCTTCTTTTCTGTTGCTTCAATATTTTACTGCTTTTTAAAACACAGCTGGCTGACTTTGATGGGATTCGTGCTCCTATGTTCTTTTCTTAGCTGTTCTTAAAACTTTATTGCAGTATGTCTAGCTCACGTCAATCGAAAGTTTCCTCCAGTTTTTGTAATTTGGAGCAAGTTTATATTGAGTTAAAAATGTTTAATGATCTAGTTCATTTTGGATAGGTACATGTATTCAGACCTTTTGCTGGTATTTACTGTATGTATAAATACATCAGTCTGAACAATTTTTCTACCTTTCTGTCAGTTTGCAGTTCATTTTCTGGTTGAGATCTTATTTTGGTGCAACTTGACCACTAAGAGAGATTACTCCAATCAGGTGTGTTTAACTTTGATATAGAATAAACACACATGTATCGTAATTCTTCCTCAACTCGTGTACGAATCGTGTGAATAGGCCTCGCACGTCTGCAGGTTACTGCGAGGCAAGAAAACGACATGCTGCAGATGGCTCTGTAATTAGCCAGCTGTCAGCACAGCGTATTAAATCGACCCTGGAGCACATGTGCGCCGTCCACTGACGATCCAATTATGCAGTCAGAGATTCAAAACGTTTTTTTTTTTTTAAATGAAGGAGCGTCCTGGCATTTCATGGACGGGACTATAGCCCGCGTGTCTTCACATCCTCCAGTTGGGGAGTTGATTGACAAATTACCTTAAGGAAGTAGTTTCTCAAATGTGTGATGATTTAAAAATGTCACAAGAAGCTGCTCTTCAAGCTTGATGAGACTTGCCTGAGGATATTTCACTGACGCGTGTGCAGAAATTTGAACATCAGAGGCGACTCATTCCTGAAATCTGGAGTTCATGTAGCTACAACGTCTGCGCAATTAACCTGTGATTTATTAAGAATGGTAATTGGACCACAAACAAGCCTTCTGGATTTGCTGTGATATTGTAGAATGATAAATAGATGCCATCAAAGGGCTTTAGCTAGCAAAGAGCAGCAAATTATCTTAAATGAAGCCGCAATTAGACTTTGCTTTAAAAGGAGCCACCCCGTTCAAGGTACGTTTTCTCCAGAGCGGTGTCTGTTATTCCAGATAAACATATTTTATTTGTTACTCCTTGATTTAACTAATATTAATGCAGAATTCCTTCTAAATATTAGGCACACATCTGTTTCAAATACATTGACCCCGAAGGAACTTTTAGCTCAAAGCAAACACATTTTCTGGAATTCCTGATCGGCTGCAGTAGTTTTTGTTATTCATGTTTTACTTGCACCAATTTTCACACTACAAGAAGCTAAGAAGTTTTTGTTATTGGGTTGCTAGGAGCAGGCAGTAGATTGTTTTAAAAGACCTTTTGTTTCTACCCTGGTTTTAAAAGGGGTTTCTCTACCTTTTGATTGTGACAGGAGTCATCATCCATTCTACTGACACTTCAAGGTTAGGGGGGTTCTCGTATAATAAAGGCTGCGTCAGCTTAAAAAAAGTATGTTTCTTTTTCACAATGTAAAAGGATGATGTGCAAATACCACCACGAGTAAGAATATAGAGAAAATAATTAGCCTACCAACACCCAACCAAGAAAAGACACATCATGGCTCTATTCAGCTGAAAGGAAAACCACATCTTAAGTATAGCAAGTCATATGTCTTGTTTCTTTAATCATGGAAAACATTCAAAATCAATTGACTGTAGTATTCTCAGAAGTCAGTAAAAAAATAGTCCCACTATCCCCGTAAGACAACTTACCCAGCTTTTTACAGCGTTTTTATCTGTGTAAAATCTGAGATAAGGCACAAAAGTGTCCTTTAGTTTGAGATCAATGCAGTTGTAATCCAAGTCCACCTTTTTAAAACCAGTCTTCTGACCCACTCAACAACCCCTTAGCCCACAGCATAGAGTGGATGCTGTTTTTGGTCACAATAGGCTCTTAACTCAGACCTAGGACTTGTGTGTGGTGTATTGAGAAACTCTGGATTTCGGTTTCACTCCCGCTCACCTCAGAGCCAGTGTCAACACCGCTGTGGTTCTCAGATGTTGGCCGGGACAGATGATGATTTGCTCCGTGCTACAAGTGCTGCAGCCATTCAGGCTGAGGGGGGATGACAGGCCCACTCAGTTTCTGAAAGTATTCCTCTGCTAAACGCTGACCCACTTAGCAGCACTTCATGAGACTTATACAGTGGCAAGTTCTTCTTTACTTTCTGGAGATATTTCAAATCATTTTACATTCATTAAAAAACTGTGAGAATTTAACCAAATAAAATGATAAAACACTGCTTTACTTTTTTTTTTTTACTGTATGCAGAATTTTGTAAAATTGATATAACTAAATGTAGCAACTAAAGAATAGTAAAATGATTTTGTTTCAAAATAGTTTTTGTATGATGGTTTTACTTAAAAATATAAGTTACCTAAATGTGTCGAGTTCTGAGTATTCTGAACTTGATGCTTCCCAATAGACACCCACCTGGTCTCGTTTGGCAGGAAGTACTTAAGGACACCTTTTTGTTTGTTCGATATGTTAAACTAAACTATTATATTTATTAAGTTATAAAATATAATACTTTCAATATCTTTAAACAAGATGGCATTTTTAGAAAACCATTGCTACATGTTGCAATAATTGGTTAACAGCAGAAAGCTTAGCTTTGCTAACAAGCTATCCATTAGTGCTAAACTTGTTTAAGCTAGACTCTACTAAAATTATTAATCCAGCAATTTTCTTATCAAATTTTTTTTTCAGTAGGTCTGAACATCGTCCAAAATAAAAATATATTTTTATCCATAAATGTTCCCAAGTAGACATCTCTAAACTGCTTTTCTCTGCTGGATCCCAAACACCATTAATAGAAATAATGGTTACCTGAACCCACATCTACTGTTGAATTAGATAATAAATGCTAGGTTATGTCAACCATCCATACAAATGTGATGTGAACCAACATTTGGAACCTTTGTCCTCAGAGACATTTGCTCTCCTGCTGGATTTTATTCGAAATTCTTTCAATAATTGGTTCGGTTCTGAAGGTTAAACTTTTATGAGCTTCTGCTTACCCTAATGTTCTGTTTACATGAAAGCTATCTTCAGTCAGAATAGTATCTTAAAATGACATCCTATATATGATAGCATTTGGGAAGTTACTAAAGGTTTTCCTCAATACTGTGTGTCTGAGGAATTTATATTTTATCTTTTTAGATTAGTCATTTGAATTTATTTAGTTTTAGTTGATTAACAGGGAGTAGATAATGAACAGTAAATTAATTTAAAGGTTAATTGTTTCAGTAAATTTTGGCTATAAATATATACGAAAGTGTAAATGCTAAACACTGGAAAAGTGAAGAACTGGTTAGCTTGAACTGATTGGATTTTCTAACTAATTTGGCAGGTTGCTTTACGGGCATTGATGTATTTTAATTAGCTTAGATTGTGACATATTTTAACATGTCGGATTAAAAAGTTGAGAATTAAGATGGCCAATATTTATTACACTTTAAAACTCCTGATAGTGTATCAAGCTTTCTGGTGATTGATGACTTAGGTGAGACCGCCAGATTCTTTACTTTATCAATCAAATGTGAAAAATCATAACATTTTTGTTATTTATTAAACCAGTGTTTTGTTAAAGCTACATACATCCTACTTTTCTAAAAAAAAAAAAGCGGAGACACCCTACTGGCACTGATTCACCCCTCTGTGTTTTACTTTGCACATCCGGAGCACATTGCGCCGTCTCACCACAAGCCGTTATACATGAATCACAGAGCTGGAGAACTTTGCTCTCAGTCGCTCTTACAATCCCATTCCCTGACATATGTTTGGTTAAATCCTCTGTGGGGCTTAATTGCCGTCTTGTTGTGGATTCTTTTTAGGGTGGTGCTGATTGATTGGAGATCAGGGCTGTAATATAGCTCATCAGGGACAGGCCCTTTGACATGGCCTGGTCCCAGGGCACCGGGGCTGTTTGAAACTAGAGATTCAGTTTTAGCCCACACCCCCTCATGAGCTCGTTGGCCTTCATGCTAATTACAGCTTACATCACACACAAAAACACACTCTTGGGGACTGTCTTGATATGTAGACCTGTCCAGCTATCAAACCCATTTATGTTATTAGTCGTTACTAAGACGTTAAGTCTGTTTTTGCACACTTTGCCACACACAGTGGTTTTCTTACATTATTAGCAGAGCCGTCGCAATCCGTTTGAACATGGCCCACTTCCTGTTTCCTGTTTCCCAGATTCCCCTGCGTCAGTCTGTTGCTGATCCTCATGGCAGGTCTGGTCAAGGTCATGTCTGGTAAAGTCTGTGGTTAAAGTGTGCGTCTGTGTGTGCGCTTTGTGAATCACAGTTTCTCCCTGAGGGCTTCAAGGCCCACATTTGGGTATGTGGAGTTTCCCTGAACTTTGCCCCGAACCTCCAATGAACGCACCCCTCTCTACACACACTGTTGAACAGGGGGAAAAAAAGCATACATGCATGTATGCTTAGTGGTGATGTCTGAGGGAAACAGACGGCCACAGTGTACCCAAAGTATTTCTGGGTATTAATGAAAGAAAGCTTTTGTCAGTGATTTGAATCAGAAATCAATGCTCCACAGTGAGAGGATATTTAGCTATTTGTAGACTTTTAACAGGATCAATGCAGGGTAATCTTAAGAAGATTAATAAAGGATGTTTTTTTTTCTTCCTCTGACATTCAAGGTCACTGTATCAATCAGATTTTATATTTATAGCCCTGGCGCCCATCAAATTGCATGCATATGACTGGAGGACACAGCTATGAAGGTACTAGCTCTGAATTGAGGTCTCTTTTTAACTGAAATACAACTAAATGTCCAGCTTAAGCAACAGTAAATGTATTAAACTTATTTTACACCTAAACGAATCTGTTCACAAGAATTTTAACTGGTTCAGACTGACTGAATGCTGTTGCTTCAGGAGAAAAGGGAAGTCATTACTGTCACTCATCTCATGTGTGAAAGGGTTTTTCAGTGCTTCGCTGAGGCTGCTCTGTATGTTTAAATCAGGATTTGTTTATAGTTTTACCTTTAATTTCTACCCCCTTAAATGTATTATTCATTTGCACACAAACTGTCTTTGAGAAGAGGATTAATGTCACAAATTTTCTCTGATTAGATGGTGGGATTTACATCCAGGTGGTGCCCACATTCCTTTACTTTCATTTCTTTACTCAAGTTTCACCGATGGAACCAGCAAACATCCCTGTGTGAGCTCAGTATTCTAGGCCCAAGCAAAGTGGGGAACTCATTTCTTTAGACGCAGGGAATAGAAAGAAATGTGGACCACATATGGGAGGAGCTCAAACAAATACTGGAATCAAAAGCAGGCCGTATGTACTGTCGACCCGGAAGCATAA
Organism: Jordanella pulchra; assembly: GCA_034780135.1. Classification (NCBI taxonomy): domain Eukaryota; kingdom Metazoa; phylum Chordata; class Actinopteri; order Cyprinodontiformes; family Cyprinodontidae; genus Jordanella; species Jordanella pulchra. The sequence goes on from JAUZNJ010048813.1 coordinate 59,604, forward strand.
GCTACTTTAATGGGCTGCCCATTGTGCGGGTCAGGTAACAGCGCATAATGCAGCTACGTTTAAATCTTAATACTGAAGAAGTTGGGCAGCTATGAGC
>JAUZNJ010048814.1:7263-31213 GCA_034780135.1 Jordanella pulchra
TGAACCCCCCCCCCCCCCCCCCCCCAGTAAAGATGTGAACAGACGAGTTCAAATAAACTGTTAGAAAGAATTAGCGACCCCCTTGAAGACATGTTCCCTCTTCTTTCTTATTTTAGAGTTGCTAAGAGTAATTGGTTGATTTGTCTCAAATTTGTGTTTTTTCATTAGACCAGATGGGTCTGGATGATAATTTTAACATCTATTCTGAAGTATTCATTAAACCAGTCACCCTGCTGAAGACGCAAAGGAACATTAGTCTTCTGTTCCGTCATTTCAAGATTTGCAATGTTTTTATGTGTTTGTTGTGTGTGACATACGGCTGTTCAGATGTACTTTTCAAATGTCTGTCAGTACAGTTGTAACAGCCATGACATAAATGGATGATATAAAATAAACGTTTTGACAAAAATATTCTTTTTTTCATTTATTTATATTTCAGTTTTCCTATAAGGTGTTTCAAAGTTGAAACTGTAAATCATTTTTTTATGAATATAGATATAGCCAATATGAATGAATATATATACTCCTTAAACAACAAAAAACATGTTTTGTGCTTAAAACAGAAAAAAATCCAGGGTCCGATCAACAGTTGCTGCTTGTTTCCTATCAGAATGCTTGATTTTCTGCCTGTCTTGTTGCTCCTGAGAGACACTTAAACCAAGAGATCTTCCCTCGGGGGAATCTGCCAAACAATTGCCTTGCAACCTCTAACCGAACAACAGAAAAGACAAATATAATTAGTTTGGATCTGGAATTAGCTAAAGGGCGGAGCCCCATTTAAACCATGAAATGTGCTACCACTTATTGTTTAGCCTTAGGGAATCAGTAATAATGTTACCACAATATACATAAAGTAAGCAAAACCATCCAATCATAAATACTAACTTTGTTCTCCAGGGTACACATATACTGGAATAGAAACTAATGTTTATGTTTCAAGCTTTAAATTCAAAAAGGAATCCATGAAAGTCTAAAATAAGCTGGTTAGTTCGAAAAAATTCATTTTGCATCACGTGATTTACAAAGTGCCAGATGCATGCCATGTTCAGAGCATGGCACAGCCCATTAGCTGGAGACAAACACCATGACTGAGGGTCTGGTGAGCCCCGAGGTCGTTATGCATATTCATGTACACATGCACACACCGAACACAGAGATGTCTCTTCACCATCAAAGTCAGCCTGGATTCAAACACATTTCATTTCAATTTAGCAGATGTGGCTGTGAGTCTATGTTTCAGGCAGCTGGAGCAATGCCAGAATTCGACGTGTGGCATGGCTTCATATAGAGGCGAGTAAACACAAGAACTGAATGTTGATTGATACTGTAATATAAAGTCATGCAAAATATTCTTTTTCTTTCTTTTTTGCATTTCATATGAATTGTCAAGTCTAATTTTTATCAGGATACAACTAAAGCAGCGGTGGAAAAAGTGTTGGAAGAAGAAGAAAATACAAGCCATGTTTGCTATTTTTAAATGGTATCATAATGTCACTTTCCAAATTCACTTCTGGTGATGGATTACATGCAGCAAAAAAAACCCAACTTTTTTTTGCAGGTTCTTCGGGCATTTTTGAATGCTAGACACTGACACCCTGCATGGCTTGGCATTTTGACACAAAGCCTACTGACAGAGGTAATCAGATAATATGGCATTCCTCATAACAATGACAAAGCCTGAGGGGAGGCCTTCTGCAATTACTGGAGGAGGTCTCTGGCATGTGCATTGTTCACAGAGGAAATTTATCTTCCATACATTACAAGAGAACATGCTTGAAGTTACAAGTGTAAGCTCTAACCGGTGACATAGACCTGTGGTCATATTTCAGGCATGCCTTGAGGAAGTAAAGTGGTCTGAGCAGTTAAATGGATCCAATGACAGGCCTTTTTTTACAGCTTTACAGATTAATGGGTAACTTAGACTTATTATTGTTGTCCTAATATTGTACAACTTTACTAAAAGCAGGTGTGTGAATTTTGTTATCTTACAAAAAGAACACAGTTTGATCTGATACTGGAGGCAGATGTTTAGTTGGCTCTCGATAGCATCAATAATTCTTCTAGGATAAATGGCTGCAAGCTACAGCTCTGTTACTTTGAGAACCTATATTGTACTCAAATAGGCTTACAATGCTTGAAACATGCTTGTTTGTCAAGCAGTTCTTCGTGGTTTTGTATTTTATTGTTGAAATCTTACAGCTCACTTACAGAAAGGATAGAATACATTAATATAAGAAATGTTTCTGAATCAGAGGCCCTTTTGAAACTGCTAAACACAGTTGCTTCTTTGAATATCTTTGCACCTTTTATATTATATTATATCCTTTTTCCTGTTTCACATTAATTTTATAAATATATAACTAGTTTCCCTCCTACTTCCTGAGTGAATGAAAATCCCTTTCATCTAGTTAATGGGTTATGAATAATTTGGGGTGTAACGTTATTCATTGTTATTATATTACATCTTAGATCTGTTCTCGATGATAAAACTAACTGAACCATATAGCACCAAATCTCACTTTTCACCTAAAAACAGAACTAAAACATCACTGCTTCCAGGTCCAGTTGACTGAAATTGAGTCACAAAGAACAACAGATAGATTCTGTTTGGGATATTTACCTTAAAATGAAACTTTTCTTCATCCATTGCGTTTTTCTCTAGTTCTGACAATTAACCTAAAACAGCGCTACAGTTAGAACCTTACCTTCATTATAAGTTCAATATTTGAATGTGCTAAAATCTCCACTTAGTATTTGAAGTTGAAATGTGTTGCTGCCTTTAACACTAAACACCTCCTATCGTTCTCAAAGACAGGTCTATACAATATTAGACCCTGTTGCCATGGAGATAATATTGGTATATTTGCCAAGTAATCAGAAAATTTACACATTTTCCTTTTGCTTCCCTCAAACTGTGACCTTTAGCATTTTGTCCCATGTCATTTGTAAAATGTGTGAACCTCTGCTGCCATGAGACTCACCCCAGCAGACTAAATATTACCTAATCATGCAAACCATAATTCTATAACGTTTGGAATATATTAGCCAACAATTATTGTCCTCCCAAAAAGACTTTGAAATATGATGATTGCACACACTAATGTTGTAATAACAATATAATCATGATGTATTTTGAGGCCTTCGATCCCAGAGCTGTGATCTGTGTGCAAATTACTGAAATACAAAGAGGGTGTCTGTAGGGTCAAATTAGAGCAAATAATCTATTGACAGATTTTCAAGCTTTTCAATTCCACTGCCTGAAAAATTAATTTTAAATAAAAAGGTTTTGTTTCTATCTGCTACAGCTATTTGAGCATTGGACAGAGTTTGTCTAATTTTGCTTGAAAAAGGGACTTTTATAGTCTGATAAAACTTTTTATAAATAAGCAATATGAAGCTGCAGGATGCAGCTATTGTTGGATAAAAAAAAACATGCAGTTTATGAAATATTAAATTAACTTAAGAACATTATTAATTTATCCTAAAATGTAAGTCACATATTTAAATAAAAATGATTTAAAAAATACTTTAAAAGGTTTAAATCAAAAGGAGCTAAAACATTACAGAAATCTAGTAATGAATCATTCTTTGCAATGTTTTTTACTCCTGGGGCAGCATCATTTAAATGTCTTCTCACATTACCAAAGTGCTCTTCCATATACTGTAATCCCATTTACTCATGACTGCGGTGACTAGGACAGTAATACCATCTGAGTGTTACAGAATAGCTTTCTAATGCTGGAAAATATGATTATTTTTATCACAATCTTATGTTTGTCAGGATGCGAACACTGAACAGAAAATCCTATTGCCAATCTGAGTTAACCAGTCACCAAAAACAAATCCACAATTTCAGTTATTATATTTCCTTAAGACAAACTACTTGAAAAGTGAAATATGCAACATTTAGAAAGAATCCGTTCTGTAATTTAGATATTAGGAATTCATATGATCGAATCCAATTATTTCCTTTAGTCTCCGAAATGGAATTATAATGCAGTTTTTAAATTGGCTTCTATTAATTTACACATAAATTCAGCTGCATTAATCCAGATGCCATTAAATACAGCAATGCAAAGCAGAAAATAAAGCCAGAAATGGTCTAAATATTTAGCATTAAGAAAGAGAAACTACCTAATTTCATGTCCAGGAGCCCTAGCTAAGGTTAGACTTCCCATGTGGGCGGTATGTTAATATCTGTTTTCATAACAGACGCTAACTTCTAACTGATGAACTTCCACATCACTCTAACGCTTGTATAAAGCTCCTAAATGCTTGTTTATTCAAATAAAAATGCTCAGGATGGATGAGATCTGCTGCTTCATGCGCTGCAGTTATATGCCTGCTCCTGCCATTTCTGAAAGAACTGTTGAATACAAGGAAAAGTAAATATTCCCAGGCTCTGCCCACAACTCATCTAAAGACAAAAACACAACAAAGACGTGGGGCATGAGAGAGGTGCCTCAGGAGACACGATGTGGGTGGGTGGGGCGGGGGGGCTCTAAGACTCCGAAAGGGCGGGAAGCAGGCAAAGACCTTTTGTGGTGTATAATTTCTTTGTAATGTGAGTCCGTACTTGCTGCCCTCCCCCCTTGCAGAATGCGGCCTGTCCGAGGTTTTGGGCGTCAGGTGTGAGCAGCTGCTGTTTAAGCTCCACAGACCAAAGAAAAGTGGGGAAAAGGAGGAAGGAAAAGCTTCTGAGTGGAAGGTTTTTTTCTCCTGTCCCTTTGGCACCAACAAGGGCTGCTGCCAAAACTTGGACTGTGGCCCAGGAGAGTGCCATGTGTCCTTACAGATGGGCCTTCTAAATATGAAGGGACATCATGTACAGATGGCCAATTTTGCCTGGGCATAGTTCAGAGACAAATTGCCAAATCTACTGAGGACTGAACCAGGACTAATGAATGTCTTGCTTTTAAAACAAAGAAATTGACTGCATTCTTTCATCAACATGCACAGATCTGTGATTTAATGTTCCTTTTTTACTGAATTCATTTTTCTTAAGATGTTTCACTTAATATAGTATATTTCAAACATGATGCAAATTCTCTGAGCTATGAGATTTTTAAATCTCATTATTCAGTAATTCAATTAAAACTGTCACCTTCCTATTATGAATCATTACATTTCAATTTCTTATTTGAGTTGATGAATCTGGATTAAAGTTTATGCCATTAGAAATTTACTTTAAAACGCTGCTTGACAGAGAAATGTAGTTCTCCTACACAGTATCTATATGTACTATAGAATGTGTTCAGTACTTGGTCAGGCCTCCTTTTGTATGAAGACCTGGATCAATGAGACGTAACATAAAGAGGTTCTTCTGATATGTTTTGGAATATCAGCTCATCATCGTCCTCCAGCTCATGCATATTGTTGCCATCTTGGATGCTTATACAGTTGAAATGTCATTCAGTCAAACTCTGGAAGCCAATACTATACGCACCCTGTATTATGAAGAATAACTTCCATGGTTGTCCCAACCTGACCTCTATTACCAAAATGGGAAAGATCACACAGGATTTTAAAGAGAGCACGATGAAAAAATAGAAAAGTATGCAAAACATACGTTAGTTAATCCCAACTGACATTATCATTGATACAGTCACCAACAACAGTGGATGTTTTCCTGAAACTTCCCCACATGCAGGCTGAAATTACTTTAGATATAAAGCGGAAGGGGATCAAGCATGTTGAATGCTTGCGTCTGTATACCCCAAATTTTTTTTTAACAGCATGCACAAAAATAATCAATCCTGTGCATGCAGGGCGGAAGAACTCAATACATGTGATTCAGATCCACAAGCCTCTAAGCATTCCTCAGTAAAAAAGAGAAAAAAAATAATTTATGTGTTGCAAACATTTCTGAGTCCTGAACCAGCTTTCTCTTGAGCTTTTTTTTTGTGGTTGATTGAGTAGGCCTCAATAACAATCTCCAGTTTCTTAAAGTCTAAAGATAGACTCCGTGGATAACACGCTGGGGATGTTTCGAGCGGCTCTTCAGCGCCAGAAAGATAGTCAATAGAGAAGAAATTCCCTCCCAGAAGGCCTGGGATCAAACTACAGAAGCAGCTGCTGGGTATAAAACCCAGTCAAACATCAAACCTCCACTACACATGCAAGACAAGGTCCCTGAAAGCCCTTCAACTCAGGCATAAAGGTGGTTCTCAGTTTTAGTTCTGCCAGCTAAAAACAGTTTCTTTGATATTACTAAAATGTACATGAGATGATCTACTTTCTATAAATACACTACAAACATAGGCCATATGATCTTAAATCTATGTGCCTTGTTTGTTCTGATTTGTTTTTTCAGTCAGTTTTGCTCTTTGCTAAATTGCACCAACATTTCGTAGCCATGTCTTAATGCATTTTGTTTTTTTCTGCCAGAACCGGCCAAAGCCAACTGAACTGAGCCATGCCTTGATGGCCCAAAAAACAAGGCTTGAATTTTTGTACGTACTGTAGATCTAAAAATGGTTTTAGAATAGATAAATGCAAAGATTTAAAATTGTTTGCAAGCTTTTTTTATTATTTGTGTTTGCTTGTTCAGACTTGCATTTCTGTAAAAAAAACAAAACAAAAAAAAAACATATATCTGTGACTCAGCCAGTTAAACTTTTGTTCTTATTCCAGAGTACAACAAATCTGAACTGAAACACAGAACAGGATACTGAATTAAAATTTTGATCCAAATAGTTTACTTGCATCTTTTTCTCAGGAACTTAATATCCTGTAGCCTCATGCATCATTACCCCTCTTGGTTTAACCAATTTCTTTAGGTTGAACATCAACCCAGTAAGTACAGTGAAACAGTCTGTAGCACTTGTAGCAAGAAGGACATGAGCTCAGGTTTGAAGACTGGATTGGAAGCATGAGCATGAGGTGAGAATAATCTAATATATATTAACCCCCTCCCAAAAAAACAAGATTAAAGTAACTAAAAGAGACAATTCATCGAAAATCACTTTCCCCTCTCAACAAATGCATGTTACAAGTTATGAAAGTGAACCTTTTACTGCTGCTTTACTCCTCTGTTTGCATACAACAGACTGCTGAGTGTAGACAAAAGGAGGGGTTTGATTTCTTACCATACTGACCAGCACGCCGTCTGAATTAGCTGACATATGCCTGAACAGAACAGGGCGCCGGCATTACAATTCTACCGGGATCAAACAGCACACTCTCTTTAATGAAAACAATAAGCCAATACATTAGCTTATATGGCTGTCATGGTTGACTATCACTCAGGCAAATGCACTAATCCCACATGAACAACTGGAGCCAACAGCTGCACACTTCCTCCCGCATGCAGACCAGCCCATCGGTGGAGCGCGAGGTATTCGCAGGCACTAAACCACAGACATGGATAAAGAAAGACCAGCCTCTATTTACCTAGACTGATAGACTCACTGGGGTATCTTATCACTTTTTTCTGTTTCACAGTCACCTTAAAGTTTCCAAAAACACATTTTTTTAATCAACAGTGTAACAAATGCCGTCACACAAATGCTATTCTTTTTGATAAAAATGGAGTCAAGATAAGGAGTTAGACTAAACACTGAATCATCCTGTTAAACTTATATTGAAGACAACATACTTTTATATCATAGTTAGAAAATTAAATATTCCTTTCAGATTTTTTATGTTAGGTTCATATTTATACTGATATAAGAACAGAATGACAGAAATGTGTCACAGAAAAAAATGATGAAAGAAAGAAAACATAAAAGACAACTTTTATGTATAAAACAAATGTTTTCTTGGTCCTCTGTCCTCCTCTCACATTCTGATGCTCCAAGTTTCCATGTTGGTGCACAGATGATAAACAACCTGTTTAGGGTATACCCTACCTCTGACCTAGAGAAGGTCGGCTAAGTCCCAGCTAAGTATGAAAATGAATTAATTTTTGAGTTCATTTCCATTTAACTAAGATGTTTGGTTTTCTTAATTATTCTTCTTCTTAAAATAAATTTATAGAATAACTCAAAATCTAAACAGAATACCATCTAAATAGTGTAGTCTTTCCTTTTCTATTTTTGCAGCTGAATACATCTCTCGTTTCAATCTTGTCTTTGTTTTCTCTTTTTTATTTATTCAATAGAATATATAAAAAAACAAATAAAATATAAAACATATTTATATGAATAATTTTCAAACAATATGACTATAACAAAAACAGGAATGCTTAAAAAATAAACTACAGTAGATCTCAAATCTGTTGATGTCTTGATAAAATCAGGCTGGACATTTAGGGCCACAACTCTAAAAAGCATGTTTGGCTTCAAAAAATAAAAACATAAACTTCACTATACTGCCAAGGGCACACGGCAGTGGCAGAATTATGATATGGGTGTATTCTAACGCAGCCTGGACTTTGGCCAAGGGAGAATAAAATTAAAAATATACCAACACATCTGTCAGTTTAGACCCAGACCCAAATCGTTACTCTTGGAAAGCTACATTAAGAGAAAAGAAGGACTATAAAGATGCTTTCTTACATCCAACACAACCACAGAAGGACTTCTACAGGGAAAATTGAACCCTTTTTTAAATAATCAAACCAGACTCTAGAGTTAAACGTGACAGAAAATCTTTAGGGACACTTAAAGAGGACAGAATGTAAGTTGGTACTTCTAGTATTACAGGTGGTATTCCTTTTGTTTTCAAACCATTTTCTGAGCTACAATATATTCACATAGCACAATTTATCCTTGAAGTAAATAGGACACAATTATCATAACAATCCTTTTAGCCAACTAACCAGCAGTGTCCAGCAACAGGCGGAGTTTAGTTACTCCAATACTAGTAACTTTCATAAGGTTTTGTAAGTTTGATTCCAGAGCCAAATAGATGCCTATAAAACTAATAACTAATACATAGTCTAATCCAACCAATCATTTTTAGAAGCAATAACAGTTTAGTAAAAACCAAAACGCTTTTCTTCAATGTTCTCTGTAACTCTGCTGGCAGAAACCCTCAGATATATTTCTCTGCCTGTAGATCTGAAGCTTGTTCTTCTCACACAGCAACTAAAATGACTTCAGTCGTGATCAGAAAGCTGTTAATCTGTCACAGTGCCTAGTTTTTAATCTCAGGTAATACCAAAAATAAATAAACTCCGATCAATAAACCTTCAGGTTCTCCAAGTGGTCGTCTTAACCTCAGTTTATTTTGACAAAGAAGGAAAAATAAGTGAAAAACAGAAAGTAATCATCAGCCTGAACTTATTCATATCAAATATCCATCATAACATTTGTGTTTATTTTAAGATGATTCAGCCATAAATTTAGTATCTTAATGCAGCCATGGCAAAAAAAACCTAAAACAGTTTTACCCACAGAAGGGGTTTGTCTATAGTAGTGATGCCAGAGAAAACAGACAAAAACGCAAGCAGTGCTCAATCAACGTGTTGTTGTTGCAGCTTGACACAGCTGAAGAATGGCAACTGTCCCAGAGTCATCCCACACTCTGATTGGCTATCAGACCAAATGAAAGCTCTCCAAGAAATTCCACGACAGAGTTTCAACAAACCCTGGGAGAAAAACTGAGGACTCTGTCAACTGAGAAATTGGTTTAATGTCACAATTCACCAAACCCAGCTCTAATTAGAATGGATAGAATAACTGCTGTGCACTTTTACAGAAAGAGAAAATATGTAGACACATCAGGTGAATGAAAATATCCAATGTTTAGAGTTTAGATTTAGATCAACTGATGTTGGCAGATTCTGATTTTTCTTTTCCAGTAAATATGTTTAGCCTGTCCTCTAATAAGGCATCATTGATTCTTATTACAGGAGCTGAGGTGACATCAGTAGTCAATGTAAAACTGGATTTTACTGTTTTAAAACAAGAACAAAATTATGACAAACCATTGATTTCAATTAACTTTCTCTAGTTATTTTGGATCAGAAATGACATGGTTCTGTGCACCAGTCTGATTACCTGATCATCTCCACCTGCTCAAGCTGCTCTGCTCTAATCCCTCTTCATCAGTTCCACCTGCACCTCTGCCTATATTAACCTCCTCAGAGCAGAAGCTGGTGACAGATTTTTGTTGAGCCTCATGTCATCTTTCTTCCTTGTTCTGATCCCTACTCTCCCCCTGACTTAGTCAGTGGATAACGTTCTGGATTCCCTGCAGCCATCTGGTACCCGGTTCCAAACCCTACTCTGGGCTTTCCTCCCACACACTCTGAGAAGAACCAGTTGCTGTGACTGACTCCCACTGCCGTCCCTGTCCCAAAAGTCATTTAAATAAACTGTTAAAAAGTATCTCTGTTGTCTGGTCGAATTCTGGGTCCACCAATTCTTACACCCGTTACAAATGAACCTGCCTGGCACAGATCACAAAGTATTCTCTGAGTCCATATGTCCTAAACTACAGGTTGTAATATTGATATCTTAGCGGAAGAACAACAAACCTATGAAACAGGCATAAAATAGCAAAGCAGAGGTAAAAAAAAAAAAAACACTAAATTTGCTGTATTCTATTAAGCCTTCATGTTATCTGCTGAAAGTCTTGCTCTTTCTTGCTCTCATGCTGAATTAGCTACTGGCATCTCATCATGTCAAAAACCTGCGATTTTATTATTGCAGTGCAGTTTTAATCTAATTTTAATTTTTTAATTTTTTTACAATTTAATGACAATGAAAACTTGAAGTCCTCCTTACTAAATAACAGCTTCTACACTGAAGAGTGCTGCAATAGAACGACCTGGTAGTTCTTACACATAATGTGTTCATAGATCGCAAATAGATTAATAAATAGGTTAATAAGCTAATAAATCACTAGCCTGAAAGTTGATAGAAAGTTTCCAAAGCTCACTATAGCATCTCCAACTCAGAGAGCCATGCAAGAAATGGAGCTGGTTTTATACAAAACATCAGCAAAGCTACTAATGTCAGTTTTTATGGGTGATGTTGCAATATATTTAAAGCCAATACCAATACTGTCAAAATGCAAATATATTAAACTGATTAAACATGAGGAGGAACCACACAGATGATTTTAGACACAATAGAGGGACAACAAATGTGCAGCAAATTGCCAGAATAAGGACCAGCAAATTTAGACAACACCATAAGACAAATTTCTTATAGTGCTGTCTACATATGGTGGTATATTGGCTTTATTATTAAACAAAGAAAGGGTTCTGTGGGGGTTAATTGTTCCTTAAATAGGTCAAGTTTTGTTAAATGATGTTTCTCATTAAAGACCTAGAAACAAAATCGATGCTGTTTCCAACCCATAGTGGCTAACTATTTGTAACATTTTTCTCTTTTCTTTTATCGTTTGATTTGTGATTACTGTAAGTGGGCTTTAAATTTAAGGCATAAAGAAATGTCCTGTTGGTGTTCTGATTGCAAGAGCTATTTTATACACACACAAAGCTACTTTATCGATCTCATCCTGCCTTTAAACGCAGTAAAGGATGAAGTCTTGTTTAGCTAAAAATATTTCATCATAGCATGGACTAAAAAGCCTATCCTCCTTACTTCTACATTCCTGTTTCTGCCATCAGAGATTTACTGCACAACAGCACTACGAAGCTCACTCACCCATTATTACAGGAGAACATGACCATCATGCTGATGAACACTGGACTCTGAAATCAATAGGAGTGAGTGTGTTTGTGTGTGTGATGTATTTACCAAGCTAAATGTTTGGGTTTCTTCTCACATACAGGATGGGTTCATTTCCATACAGGAGTAAACGCTTTTAGCCTCAAATTGAGTTTGACTAAGTGCCCTTCAGGGTTCGTTAGGGAGTAGGTCAGTTCAGAAAGGGCCTGATTTAAAAGTTATTCAGAGGACTGGGATCTCTGTGAGTGGCCTCCCACCTAATCCAGAAACAGACAGCTTACTCCGTCTCCAGAGGAGGTAGAGGGGAGATGAGGATTTAATAGGGGTAACCCAATTAAGACAAGGCTGAAAAACAGGGGTTTGGGCGAAAGAGAGGGATCAGGTCAGGACTGAGAGAGTGCTGTCCTGTTGGGTGATGCCACCAAGAGGAAGAGAAAGGCTGACTGTGCCCATTAAACCTCCAAAAGGAGAGCTGGAAACATCATGTGTGTGTATGAACTGTGTTAACTGTAACCCCCCCTTTGTTTTTTTCAGGCAACATCAACTGGGGCAAATTTTCCTCCAAGATCAAAAAGAAAAACACGACTAGGGCTGCCGTTTATGTTTTAAATCAGAAAAGTGAAGGAGAACATTTCAACATTTAGATTCCTATGGATTAAGAATGTGCAATATATTAATATTAACATCAGTTTGATGGTAATCATTTTTTGAACGCATTATTATCTTTCTGTTTAGGGAAACCCCATCAATATTGGGCTAAATTTGGATAGAAATTTGAAGAAAAAGAAATGAGTGCAGTTATAACTGATCGACTTTATGGCACAGTTGTGCATTAGTTACGTAACTAATATCCTGTAACAGGATGACAAATATTCAGAAACTAATATTGGAATCGAAATGGTTAGTTGACAGTGATTTGTCTGTTTAAAAAAACATCCCACACTGAATACCTTGCATTCTTTGAGAGTATCCCAGACAAAGCAACGTATCTGCATGTATGGCCTTGAGCTGCATGGAGGTGGGCAGATAATATGTCTCCGTTTAAAGCATTTGTGGCTTAATAGGGCATGGAATGATCTTTAGACCTATGCGATATGGAAACAGTGAGCTGCAGCATTAACTAAATGAGTTTGAGTAAAAATAAACAGTCCGAATGGCAAGAGGAAATGAGGATTGAGTTTAAGAAGCCAAAAAACAAGGATCGACTCGAACTGACTCCCAAGAACGTGGAGGAATACAAACATGCATATGAACTCATAGTGTCACACTGCCAAGAACTAACTGGGCTGATGGTTTATTACAGGCTAAAGTTAAAAAAACAACAATAAGAAAGACCCTTTAACCTCAGCTCAATTTAAAGTTATTTTTTTTTTCTATTGTTTCTCTATTTTCATCTGTTTTTCTCCAACTTCTGCCTCAAACTGAGGCCATTCTTAGAATCAAATATGGCTGCTTTGCTTATGGAAAATAGGCTGTGTCTGAACAACCACCCTGACCCCTAAAACCCTCAATTTCCAAAATAGAGCGGGGACTATATAGTGGACTTTATGGTGAACTCAGTTAACTGACCTTTGGGACAGATGATCACTACATTTCGCTCGTCGTTGGTCACGTAACTCTACCTCCAAACACAGTACCTGCGCCACCTTTTTTCTTTCTCGCCACCAAACTAAATCCCATGAGGCTTTACAAGAAGAGCTCTCGCAAAGCATTCTGGGATATATATGCTCATCTAGTGACCATGGATGATCACTTCTTTCAAGGTGCATTGTGGGAAATTTTAAGTCCACTACATTCTCATCCTCTAGACGATCAGACACTCATCTAGTATGGCATAACCACAATATAGTGCACTATATAGTATCAGTTGACAGACTGTAATACAAAAATAGCACCACTTAATAGGAAATAACATTCAATTGAATTAAGTCATTGGGTTTGGATTTGAGCATTTTTGATAGAGGGTCATTGTGTAAGTTTAAAAGGTATAATGTGTAATAATATACTGTATATAATTGGTATGTAAAATGAGCTTTCCTCTATAAACCATAGTTGCCTCTATAGGCTCTATTAGTCAATTTATTAGGGAGTGAACCTGACCCAAATTTCTGGGCATGCACCTGGGTGTGACGCGCTGCATGCTGTCATTCACTTGGCTACTTTCTTAGCTGGGTTTCTGCTGCAGCGAGAAAACAGTGACAAAGCTTTGTGAATCCTATCACAGACTTCACACAAGAATAAGGAAAAGTAAACTTTAGTCTAAAGTGAAAAAAGGAGCCAAACGGGAGTCTGAGTGACAATGGAATAGGATGAATGACTATAATGGGAAGATTTAAACAAGGAGGGAGCTCAGACCTGCCCCAGGACAGATCCTCTTTTTGCTACAAAGGTACTCAAAATAACTTCCCTATCTAAAAATGCTGTACCTCAGATCACATTATGCCTCTAAATGAAAGACCTGTGCAGTTACAGTGGCAGAATATATTGTTGTTTCTCTTCTCCCATGCATGTGTACAACAATTCAACCTGAATAGTGGCCTCCATTAAAATTTATTTTCACAATTTATGAAGATCTTTTAACTACAGCAGTACTCCATGATATTATCACCATCATGACCTTGTATCCTATAGTTTAACAATTTAATAATACACTGGAACATTATAATGTATAAGTAGTATAGTAATATGTGTTAATGTCATATTTAAAAGTGCTAATGAACATCAATTTTCAGTGTTTTATATTGACGGCCAGCCATATTTGATGCTGAATGCAGGGCAGTTTGGTGATATCACAACTTTCTAAGCTAGAATTGACATTTTACTAGAAATTGTTGTAATTTCCAACAGGAAACCATAAAAAAGCAGACCATTATGACTCTGTCATGTTTGATACTTAGGTTGATGCTGTTTGGAGAACAGACATTCCCAAGCAGTGTCCTGTTTAATTTTCAACGAGGAAATCTGAAAATCTGTATTGTGGCTATAGAGAGAAGGTTCCCATTGGCCTGGTCCCTGAGAAACCCACCATGTTTCTAAGGCTGTGTTCACACTGCAGGCCTTAATGCTAAATTACAATTTTTTTTGTGAAATTCAATTGTTTTGCATGGTTGTTCACATTTCCAAATATATGCAAATTGTATGTGATCTCCTTTGTGAACTGCATTCATACAACTTAAATGTCTTGCATGTGCAGTAGAGGAGGCAATGACATCACAAGAAACGAGTTTGCTTTGTGTTTACAGAGGTAAACATGGGTGATAGCGATGGAGAGCGTCTCAGGATCTTTAATTTCTTTTCCAACTGGAGCTAACCCTGCATTAACTATGCAATTTTTAAATTAAGATCAAAAAGAAAGACTGCACTCTGCACTGTCATCTGCCATGGTTTTTGTTTTTCTTCCTGCTTTCTGCATAGCGAAGTGCAGAATACTGACCTTTGTCAAGTATTAATGACGTACAGGTTGGATGGATGAGACCTGGACGTTCAGTCACAGGTCGCATTTAAAAAGATTGTATTCAAATGGATTTAGGAACCACACAGCCAACTGACCTGGGTCGCATGTGAAAAAATCGGATCTGTTTGTACAGGCTATCATGAAAAGATCAGATACAGGTTGCATATTGGCAAAACCAATTGGACTTTGGTCATTTCAGGCTGCAGTGTGAATGTAGTGTAACTAGAACCGGAGCACCGTTGAGTTCCAGACCCAGTTTTTGACTTTAGAATTGGAACAAACAAACATCACCAACACTCATTCCTACTGTCACCCCTTGGAAGTGATTTCCATTGTACCTCGGGAGCTATTAAAGCTTGGTGAGCTTAAAAAGCTTTTTTTACTTTGTCAGAATTTTATATAATATTTACACCTCAGTAGATTAGTAAATTCTGCAAATAGTTGAAAACGCTAGAGCCAACATTTCTTCACATTAGCACAGACAAACATAACAGCATGTCTGACACTGTGCTGTATTATTGCGTAAAACATTACCCTGCTTCCATTATATATGGGTTCTAACTGCAGAATGTTTCAGCTGCAGCCTTAACTAATACAGATTGAGCCAAAAAAAATCTAAATCTACTTAATTTAACAGAAAGAATAAACTTTGATTGGTTCCTAAGACACAGTGAAGAACGGGCGTGCAAAGACACTGATATTATCAGTGCACTGACTGTAAAACAAGGTTTTCCCACCCCGGTAATGTTTAAAAAAAAAGAAAAACTGTGCATGACTGCTGAGCTCATTGTGAGACCGAGACTGCCCTGCGGTCTCACAATGAATAGTGGTGCTTTAGATGTCCAAAGCAGGCGTATTAAACCTTTAATAACTTCTCCAGACTTCGGTGCACAAGGTCACAAGCCTTTAAAAACACCCATCACACGCCAGAGTGTATTTAAACCAGCTTTTATCGCTTAGGGCCAGAACTCGGACGGTTAATGAGCAGCATCAATTACTGAGTAATTAATTACACTTTACATGCTTTTATTTTAGCCCCCGACTTTAGTTATATATAAAGAAAAAAAATCCTAACTGACAGTTAAGCAAGAACAAATTAGACCAGCTGTGTTTACTTGCTTGTCTGTGGCTTATTATAAATGGGAAAGTGCAAAACCGACATCCTTTAGTACGTGCATGGAAAGAAATACGCAGTTATCGAGTTTCCATATAATACTTAAAATATAAATGCCGAGTATCCAGAATAAAAAAAAACAAAACCTCCATTAAAATTTGCCCTCTGGTCTCTGGTTAAAACTTTTTTTTAAAATATAAATAGAGGAGCATAAACTCACCGCACTGGTTCAACAGGCAAATAATAAGAAACAGCGACAGAAACGCTCCTCGTAAGAAAGCCATGTCTTCTCTTTGCTCCTCTCTCCTATTCAGTCCAACACAAACTAAACACAAGTGGAGTCAGCGTGGAAGTGAAGTTCGCCAGCAGCCCGGAGGAGACAGGAGGAGGAGGGGGAGGAAAGGGGAGGGGAGGGGACGCAATTAAGGGTCTCAGTCTGCCGGGGTACTCCTCCTAGTTGTGTAGCAGAAAGCAGCTTATCTCTTGTTTTTTATTTATTTATTTAATTGTAGGAGGGTTTTTTTTGCTCCAAATTTACACAGCGAACATTTCTTCTACAAGAAAGTCCTTAGGTTGTGATTAAATATGGCTGCCTTATCACGCCACACCTAAGTGGTCCTGCTGGCTGCATTCAGCTCAACTCAGACAACTAATCGGTAGGAGGAGGGGAGTCCATTTAGATTTTAATTCTTCAGATGCAGAATATAGAAAAAGGAAAGGCTTGCTCCTGATATGGGGTATCTTTAAACCACAGGCAGTTCGTTTGGTGCCCCATAGCAGCCAGCAACCTGTTCTTATCTCTTTAAGCTCTCAAATATACCTGTTTTATTTATTTGCCTACCACATAGGCTAAATTAAAATAGATATAAAGAAAGAAGGAAGAAAACAAAATGATTTTTTTTTTGTGAGTATCATCAATCTGAGAGGAGATTTCTGATTTTCAGGAGGCGCAGCAGGAGTTTCATGCTGGATGTAGAGCAGACCTTTACCCCAGGACCTGCTGATGGGGAGATGGGAGTTAGATTTTTGGTTCGTGTGTGTTTTGTGGATCTAGGAGAAGCTTACCATACCTCTCAAGGTCTTTTTTTACTAGAATTAGGTACCTTGGTAGCTTGTAAGGGTTATCTATGTGTGCGTATTCGAAGTAAGACATGCATTCTCCACATTAAGTTAGACTTGCAACCACTGATGGTTGAACGTTGCTTTTCCGTTACACATGATCCAGATTTTTGGATAGGATCACAATCTAAATTTTGACAAGCAGAAGGTGTCAAGTTTCCACATCATCTTTGCTTTTTGTGGATGCAATAGTTCTGTTAGCTTCTTTAGTTCATGGCCCCTCAGCTTGTACTGCAGACTATGAGGTGGACATAATAAAAGTAATTCCTCCAAGGCTTAAAGCCAGAAATAGTAGATGGCTAATCTATGGGTCTGTCAATGTTTTAAGTTTCTACCTACGGTTGAGAGATATGGATCTCAAAGAACAAAATCCTGGATATTTGCAGCTGAAATCCACCTTATTATTAGTCTACAGCATCTAGAAAGACTGCATTTCCACTGCATTTAGAGAAGTCAGCTGAGATGGTTCTGGCATCTGATCAAACTGCCTTTTTAGTGTTTCTTTTTGGAAGATCTCTGAACACAGTTGGAGGAGTCTTCTGTGCACTCTGGGTGATGCTCTTCAGAGTGAGCTATAAAGACGGACATCTTAGCTTCTCTCTTAAACCTGTTGCAGCTGTGGACAATGGACAGACGGACAGGCATGCAGGCAGTCAGACGGCTGGATTGTGAAAGAAGACATCAGTGGCTGCATTGTTTAGCACATTTTGTAAAATCAAAACTGTTATTTTAACTCATCTTATTTTGACCAATGGCTTTATTTTTGTGCAGATATATTTCCCATGGTCAGGTGGAGAGGCTGGGTAGGTTCGTTTTTTTAATTTGTAATTTAAATAATAATACAGGATGTATGTATTATATCTCTGTGCTAAGTAAAAAATAATTTGTGCTGCACAGAACTATGTTGAGTTTCAGATTTCAGGAATAGCATAGCTTCCATTCAATTCTCTTAACTTTGAGACATCGAGATTTTATCCAGTGGCCTAAATTTCTTTCAGTTTTAAGACTTAATCTTGGTCTAGTTTGTGGATCTAGTTTTTGGGAGTGACCAATTCCAGAGGGCAGAAAGCTCTAAGGTGCATCCACCATTGGCTGTGAGAAGGAACTGAAAGCAAGCTGTGACATACCACCCGCTTGTTGTTTTCACAACAGTAAAACTCACAGCTGATTGTGATTTTAGAGATTGTAATCTGTTTTCTGTTTGTTTGAGACTTTCCGCTTGGCTTAGCCAGTTACAATAGCGTTTACTGAGTGTCTGTTTGAGATACGAATTCAGCATCAGCTACTGAAGTAAAACGAGTGATTGTATGTCTGACTTCATGTAAAGAAACTTGATACGTGGTTTACTAGATTTTGCTGATGCAAAAATCCACAAAGTGTTGTGTGCATCTGTATTTAGCTATTTTAACAATGAGATGTCCCTGAATATTCTAGTCCAGTCCTTTTAGATGTCAAATAACTAAGAAGCAAACTATATTTGTGTAAATTGCATCTCATTATAAATCCAGATGTTCCGTCAGGACCTCAGAGGTTTCACGCTTTTCAAAATGTTATTTGTTAAAAATGTAGAAAAACCGCTCAAAACACACTGAACGTTGTGTGTGTAATATAATGCGTTATTTAGGAAAGTTCAAATGATGTGAATACAAGAGATGCACCAATCCATTTCTTCCAATCCAATACTGATACATGGCTGAGTATCAGTATTGGATTATATATTCGATACCAATCCAATGCTACTGTTGTAAAAATTAACCTACACTAATATATTTTCTGACCTAGTTGATCTGTTAGATTAAGGTCTGGTAACTTGTTGTGAAGTTGAAGACAACAGGTTAAGATTGTTTCATCATTGAAGGGATAGTTCAGGTATTTGGACATGAAGTTTTGTGGAATGTTCACCATCTGTAGCTGAGATGTAACAGTGTCGCTACTGTCACTGAGCCTCCTGCTGTGAGGAAAAGGTCAGTAACGTTCCAGAGAAAAAGTAGTTCCAGTACGGTATGGGGACGTGTTAAACTATTTCCACAATTTTAAAACAACTGTCTAATCAAGTAGTCAGCAGCACAGGAGCACCGGAGGGGATGGTACTCACAATTCCTTTTCACTCTATACTTCTATTTTTTTCTCTTTTTTGATTTTTTTGTGGGAACTTTCCAGTAGATCAGCAGGTTCCGGCAGCCATACTGGCACCAACAACCAGGCTACATTCAAAGTCACATAAATTCTCCTTCTTCCCTGTTCTGTGCTTGGTATTTATTTAAGGAATTTGCTGTCATCCCACCTGGAGGACAGAATGAGCTGAGTTGCTTTAATGTGATTGGTTGATTCACTTTATCTTTATCTTCTAAACCAGAATTTAAATATGTGACATTAATTTCTCTAGAAATAGAAAGGGTCTTTCGACTTATTTTCACATCATTTTTAAGCTGTTTTCTGTCTGGCAACTTTTAAAAGCATTTTTTTGTTTTGTTTATGAGTATAATTTGTCTTAGCCCATGACTTCCCAGAAGTAGGGGCATCCTGATTTTGTGAAGCACCCTTGGCTATTCTCCTGAAGTCCATCAACTAATTTTTTCACTGGGACTAAAGTATTTTGATAGAAGATAGACCTTTATTAATGCTTCCCCTTTTACCTCAAAATTTTTTAAACATTTATCTAGAAATGAGCCAACATAGCTCTTCTGATAACTGACTGAGCCAAAGCAACCGCATACAAATCAGTTTTCCACACACCTCCAGGTCGCCTACACATTCTTTCTATAAAGATTCTTATAACAGATGTTTCCTCATTTAATGATACATAAACAACATACTTATTAAAACTTTTAACATAAAACTAAAAAGGGTAAACGGCACAAGAAATATAGCGTTAAAAGTGAGGACTGCTCCAAAGTTATAAACAAAGAAACCAGTGAACATGTAACATGAGCAGGTTTCTGTTGTTTTTATCAGTGACTGAATAGGGTCACCTTGGATAACAGCTGCAGGAAAAAAAAAAGCTCCCTGGAGTTTGTCATGCGGCTGTCCAATCTTTACATGTGGACCCTAGGTTAGAGTAGATATGCAGATGGGAACACACTGGTTAGGGGACAAAACTGATTGATATAGGGTTAAAGAAAATGGCAGCTGTGTTGGATAAAATCAAAAAAACTTTAATCAAAATCTTATCATAACCAAAATAAAGGCTGCATGTTTTTAAATGAATCTCAGAACAGTTTTAAAATATAACTTAGACAATTGCCTTCCTTCAAAAAACATGTGTTAGTCATTAAGATGAATAAATATTCTATCGCAGAAGCATGATACTGTGCTGAAAATGTTTGAGTGCAGTTTAAGTCCATTTAATCATCAGGGAAATATGTTGTTTTAAGGCCAGTCCTGACACCAAGAGTACCAGTAAAGAGTGTCACAACACCAGAACAGAGTAGTAAAGGTGAAACAAGCACTCTGAATGATCTGGGTGCAAAGCAGAATGGTCAAAGAGTCCTCGCTTTATGCTACAACCTTGTGAGAAGTTGTAAGAGAAGACTAAACTCTGTCCTGTTGGGTCTGTACACTTGTTAACAAGCAGCAATAGCATGAGGCCTTATTTGATACTGATCTGGCCTCAGACAATAGGGAAAGTATAAAACTGTCACGTAAAAAAACATTATTCTTAGTATGGGATTCTTTCTTTTAAAAAAAATAATGTAAAGGTTTTTACACATAGTAGTGTTAATAGTTGCAGAGGATAATGTGCATGTATTTAAAAAAAGGGCTCAGCTCATACTGGAAATATGCTTTTAACCTATTATTTACACTGTTGCCATAAGTCTTTCTTAACATGAATTAGTACTTTAAGACTTGAGCTTAGTGTGTTTCAGATCTGTGCTTGTTTCAAATAGACCTTCAGAATCAGTTTATTTTATTTATTTTGTTGTAAAGCATACACTATGTTTCAGCTATATAATCCCTTTCATTGACTCAAAACCTTTCAGGTTTAGCAAGATTGATGACCTACGCTCAATACGTATGGCTCACAGACTGACCCCAATCTCATGATCATATATAAGGGTAACGCATATATCAATCATTACTCAGTCAGCTCCATAGTAATCCCAAAGAAAGCCTGGGGCTGAAAAGTGGACAGCAGCAGCTGCACATGTGCAAAAGTGTATCTAGCACTGCATTTGAGAGAATATTTGATTTGGAAATAAGCCAGCTTCTCTGCAGGAAACCTTCCTGCACCTCTATCTACCTCTTAGTCATGAGATGGTTTTTAACAGGCTCCCCCTAAAGGAGCTTTTTCAACCCCTCTGCCCACACATTTCTCCTTTTTTATAAATCACCCAGCTCTCTCTCAAGCTCTATTCCCTTCTGCATAAACCCTGCCCTAGTTAGCCACATTACTGTAGCTCCTCTTCTTTCAAATCTCAACACTGATGTTGAAATAAAGGAATATATTTTTTATTCATTCCAAATATGCATAATGCAATATGTTGAGAAAAACTTTTGTTTTCCAGCAGAAAGTTTAAATCACTCTAAGTTCCTGAAAAGATGCACAAAAGTATCCCTACCCCTTGAACCCTTTTTGCGTTTTGTTACATTTCATTCACAGACCTCAACGTGGTTTATTTTCTGGAAGTTATATGAGAGATCAAGTTATACAAAGCAGTAAAACAGAAGGAAACTGGTGCAGCCTCTCTGATTAGTCCTCTCCTAGCCCGGTTTAGGTGGACCTCTTGCTAGGTCTTCAGTTGGTCTATCCTTTTTCAATGTTGAGAGCTCTGTGAGATATGCAATGCTTGGAGGATTGTTTTAGAACCAGCCCTGCTCTGAACCTCCCTAAAAACTTCTCCATGTCCCATGTCAAAACCCTTGAATACCAATAAACACATAACACGTCTTGGCAGTCCTAATATAACCCACTGAGGTGATAGCAGACGCCATCAAGAGTGACTGAGAATGATAAGGCTGAGATCCTTTGAGGCAAGAAGGTACAAGAAGACCTTTATAAATGCAAAGGGGTTAAAGACAAAACAGTGAAGTTGTTAAAACTGAAAGTCCTAGTGTCATCTGTGCCCAAGCACTGAGGGATTGTCTACAGCAGAATCCAGAGATCTCTATCCAGAGGAGGAAAGTTCAAGGAACAACTAAGATCCTGTGTAGAACTTTCAAAGTCCCAGTCCTCTGGTACTGGACCCGACACTGAAGTTGAACAAGTAGATGGATAGGGCAAGTGGGAAGATGTTGATACATCAGGAGCCTTGAAAGAGCTACTTAAAGTATACGTTGTGTTCTATTGGGGACAACATTCTTCTGCATCCTCCATCTGCAGGAAGGGTGAAGGTTTTTAAGAGAGAATCATCTCCAGACACGGCAGGTTTGATAAACAAAGGGAATTGTTTCGGCCACGATTCTGACATTTTTGCTCAGTGCAGAGAGATTAGCATGCCTGTAGGTGTGGAAGGTGGTGCCAGCATTGTGATCTGTTTTATTTATTTATTTTTCAGACAGAACTAGGGTCATGGTGAAATGAATATGACTGGTTTCAAATATCTAAAAGTTTTGAGTTTTCAAAGTGTTGAAGTTTCTACCAGACACCATTTATTTGTAACCCTTCTGTGAGTTTAAGTGTTTGTCAAAGTCAATGAAATACCAGCTTCACCAAAATAAAGGGTTTTAAATCACATAGTGAGTGTCCAGAACGTAATCTATCATTAAACTGGTGGAGTACTCACAAGAGGGATGTGAACAAGTGAGATCAGGTGATGGAGATAATCATGTTAATGGCTATGTTCTTCTTTCCTCTGTGCTTTCATCACTCCCCAAACTTTAGCATCGGACATTAGTTCATAACACATGGGATGTATCAACCAACAACCTCTGCTCCCCATTAAACCTCTTTGCAATATAACCCTCACACACTCGGATAATGTGATATATTTGCAATATATTGTACAGCCCTAGTAGTGTTGACTCTGACCATAGAGGGTGTTAGGGTCATGTGTGCACACTTATCTCTATCAACAAACAAAGAAAAATGGGAAAGAAATATATTTCTGGTGACTTATACAGTAAAAAAAAATTCTAAATTGTTTAAAAGAACATAGGGTTAGAGAAACCAGAGGTAGCAGCTGGTCTGATGCAGGAAGTGCAGAGATATCACCTGTTTTCCTGCTTTTTATTGCCCCCACATAGATCAGTCTCCACATATGTTGTACTGCTACACAGAATATCCTTTATATGAACATATATCCATCATCCAAAGCAGAGGGTCTGCAGAGTTGTGACAGCAGATTGTTCAACCCTCTGAACCACAGTCAGTGCTGTTTCAGGTCTGTTTCATTAGGAATGGCGTGGACAGGTTTGAGCTACGGCTGCAACAGATGGCACAACCGGCTACTTCTTCTCACCTGCCACACCAGAGGAACTCCACCAGGAGAGCGTAACAAACTGAGCAGGCGCCCCAGTATACCATGTGCTCCCATTACTCAACTTAGACTCATTGCTCTCAGTCAGAAAAGTATTTTCAAACGGTCACAGGTCCATTTGATCAGCGTCATTCATACTCTACCAAAAAGCAATCTTGTTTTATACTTTTAATCTACATTCTTTAGTTTTGATTGCATTTCTAATCCTAGTTTCTCCCAATAATCAACAAAACTGTTGGGATCCGGAGCCTGTTGTCCATCT
>JAUZNJ010048825.1:0-31210 GCA_034780135.1 Jordanella pulchra
GCCTCTCTCATCTTTTTAAGTGGGAGAACTTGCACAATTGGTGACTGACTAAATACTTATTTTCCCCACTGTATCTGCTTTAAAATGCTTGTAAATTATTCAGCACTGAAATCTGGATGTTCTACAAATGAAGACACAAGACAGGGCTAAAAATGACTTGTTGTGGCAATAAAGGACCACTACTTCTGACTTTGGTGGACCCAAAATCTTCCTTTGTACCATTAATAAGACCCGGGCTATAAATCAGGGATATAGATGAACACTGATGATGAGAAAACTGATTTTTTTTAATCAAAACATAAACTAGACAAAAAAAACTGTGATCATTTTTCTACACATTTCTGAAAAACACAATATCAAATTTGATAGAAAAATAAAAGATTAAAAAATGTTAATTATAAAGAAATTTAACAGCAATTTTTAGAAATTTTGAATTTTCTAAAATTTCACAATGGAATAAAATCTGGAAACTTAAATAGTTTTCAACAATTTTTTTTCTGACAAGTTCTGGAAAATGATAATTGGAAATTGAAGAGTTTTGCAACTATGTGAGTCCAGCAAGTCAGACCCTTTAAAAAAAACAAACATTGTACCTGCAATAAAAGTGTTGATTGGTACATCAGAATGAAATAAATCATACTATACTACTATATAAATGCACGTCGCTCTTTAATGCCTCTGCTACAGACATATGTTCAATTTTATCAAACCTGGAAGATGATCTGTGTTATTAGTATCGATATAAGTTATTATATCTATATAGGCTGCCCTGTATCTCCCCATTCTTTTTAACCTAACACTATGACTCAGCAAAGAAGATTACATTTATCCTAAAATAAAGGGATCTCTGCTTAATCTTAATTCAACCCCTCAGAGAAATTAAACATCACAATTTATATCTTACAGCACTATAAAATGGGTAGGAAATACTATTTATAATTGATAGAAAAGTATAAATGCCTTTTATGCTTCAATAAAAAGTGTTGTGGAAGATAAATTATTCCTAACAATGAAAACATATAAATCATCCTGAGAGTTACTGTAATTCCTTTCAGTATCCATCGATTTGACAAAGTGAGAAGAGAATAACTGGGTTAGATTCAATAGTTTTATTCAAATCAGATCAACTCCGATAACCTCCCGTCACAGCCAATAAGGCAAAAGCCCGTTTACTCTTTTCTGCTGATAAGCGTCTCATAAGATAATATTTGCCTCGCACTAACAGGCCTGCATGGACCACGCCCTCATTTATGGGATACAAACCGCATCAAGAACCAAAACACAGAAACACACTTCCACTGCGTGCCAATCGGCATTATTACTGGTGATAACAGCAACCTTACACCTCTTTCCACCCCTCCTTGCCTTATCTGCTGGACACATCAAACAAGCTGCAGGCCTCCCACTCACTAACAGCACCAACTGGATGGCCATTGTGAAACAACAACAAAACAAGGGGTTACATAACAGCCAAAGCGGGGCCAGGGTGCAAGAGAAGCCCCCTCCAGACGCACCTAGCGGACGTAACCTTTCAAGGATCGCATGCTGGTTGGCGTATGTTGGGTCTCCAGTTGGAGGGTTTATTGACATGTAGTGAGCCATGGGGGGAGGCAAGAGACAGCTCAGTCAAAACTTAAAATGGTGTCTTGTTGTTGACTGACAGGAGCAAAAAAAAAAAAAATAAATAAAAAAATAAAAAAGGGGTGGGGGGGGGAGGAGGGGATTGAAGGAGGCAAGATAAGGGGGGGACGAACCCGTCTTTTCAAATAACGAGCCATCTCCACCCTCTCTGCTCTTTAGTCTGTCAGCCAGAACACACAGGAGAACTGGCAGGAGAGGAGGGGAAAACGTGGGTCAGTGAGAGGATCTGTGGGGGTGGCTGGGTGATGAGGGGGAAAAAAAGAGAAGGGGGAAGGGGGAGAAAGTGTAACTTAAGCCCATCAGGAACGTAGAGTGACGTAACAGACCTTCAGAGCGGTTGGTGATCACATGCATGAATGGAGAGTCGCTGTGGACCACAGAGACATGACATGCAACAGTCTGAGAGGGTGAAGGGCAAATAAAACAGAGGGGAAGCGGATCTGTGCTGGCAACCTGCATCAGAACATGTAAACATATCAAAAACAGCAGAAATAAAGGATTGCAACCATTTACTGTAAAGATAACCCCCATTATATTTTACTTGAAAAGAAAACACGTAGAGAGGACAGCAAGTGTGATCCCTGCAGCCCACCCCGTCACTTCAGACCACCCGGAAGCAGACAGCTCAGTGTTCTCACGGGATGTACAGGATCTCCTAATTACAATAACAACCCAATCATCCACTAATGAGCCCGGGTGGGTGGCTGGGCTGGCTGGAACGTACTGCACCCCACTGTAGACCTTCTGAAAAGTGGGCCATCAGCCCGCCTGCTCTGTCTGTTTGACACTTAATTTGGCATCAGGAATGAAACAGAACAGGAGGAAGAGAACAGGGATGTGAGACAAGCAGAAAAAAAGAAGGCTTCACTACAAAAACTTCAGTGATACAGTAAATGTAAAACTATTGTTCAATTCTCCGTACAGTTCAGCTCAGCAACAGGTCTCTGCGGCAATCACTTCAGACAAGCCAGCACTTCTACTCCACTTGAAAACACACAAAGTTTTGTTTTCAGACTTTCAAAAAAACAAAAAAAAAAAACAAGATAAATACTTGTATCATTTTCAAATATTTCTTGGCTCATTATCTGTAGAAAGCGTTTAAAAAGATCCATGCAGAGCAGGAAATAACAAACTTATCATAAAAAGTTGAATATATACTGTCAAGGCATCTTATAAGGAGGGATAATGAAAAAGAATCGAGTTTGCAAGGATTCAATGTCATTTTTAAAATCATTTAAAGATGTAGATATTTGAAAAAGGTAATTGGTCATTTAGATGAGTTGTCCCCAAAAGCTGAAGGTAATGATCAGTCCAAAAGCAACAACTTCAATATCAAAACATCATACTTTCATTTTACATTTAAATTGTAGGTTAGAGATTTAATAATTATTTACAATTATAATAGAAGAGGCAGTGCACCCCCAATAATCTTCAAATATGAAGCATTTATTAAAAGGAGACAGAAAAATGTTTGCTAAGGGGTGATTATTATTTTTTTTTTTTTGACTAGGAAAATGTAAAATCCAATCTTTTTCCAATGAGTCAGCTAACCCAAACAATCTTGGACAGGGTTTACCGAAACTGAATTTCCCTTCGGGGATTAATAAAATATAATTGAACTGAATTAAATATAACAAATGCACCAGGTCCTGCTGAAAATACTCCTCAGTATCAAGCTACTGTGTGAATGACTCAAAGTTATTAAAAAAGGAAAAATACAGTCAGAAAATAATACTGCCATTGATTCAGTCTGAAAGAGAGCAGGCTTCTCAGCAGACAACAGGAAGACTCAACATGTTGCATCTGTTTTTATTTAGAGTTTTAAAGCTGCCATTTAAAAACCCTGGATTCAAAAATATTTGCATCCCTTTTCACCTTCAGCCTTCTGAACAAACTTAAACTAGGTAAAAAAAAGTTATGTACTTTAACTGTGACATTAGCTACTTAAAACGATCTATTAAGGATTCCTCTTCAGAACGAATAGGTGCACAACTGTTGCCAGTGAGGTCATCCCCTTATCAACTGACCCATCTCCTCTGTTCTGGGAGCATTTATAGCTGCAGCCTCGGTTATAGTAAAACTATAGTAAAGTTTCACACAGATCCTTCTCTTATTTTTAGAACTGTATCCCCTGCAGAGAATTTAATATGCATTGACTCATGATAGGTGGCTGGCAGAGTAGAAGCATATTAAGGTGGCCGTTTGGGGAGGAGCAGGAGAGAGCGCCCTTTACGGCGCAAAGAGCAGCAGCACATTAGCTCAGCATGAAATCAGACCTGTCCTGCCTTAGACCAGGTGGTAGCTAACTATGGACTGTGAGAAGTTCCCTCTCTCCCGATGAGGTTATCTGCTGATTATAGATTTGTCAACAGTTCAGTTGCTGAACTAACTCAGATGGGGAGGATGTGTAGCTGCGGTGCCAGGTGGACTTCTACAGGAAAAAATGTATTTGTTAATACGAATGTGGAAAGTTCTGAGAAATGAAGCCAGCCTGCTTGTTTGCCTCGCTGCCAGTCTTTGGTTTCTGTAGCGAGAAAGAAAAAAAAGAAACACAGAGAAGCTGCATGAGAGGCATTTTTAGTAACAAGTGCCAACATGTACCTTCCAAAACAAAGAAAGATGAGGACATGAGCCAGGAAATGACACAGAGACGGGTGAATATGTATGAGTTCGCAGCAGTCTGGTAAGGGGAAATCATGGAAAAGTTTGAAGAAGTTTTGGTTTCAAAATATCTAAAAAAAACTATTTCCACCAAACTGCTCCTATGCTTTAAAGCCCCCTGTGCTCCATTCAGACTGATTCCTCTAAGCTCAGCGGGGAGTAACTCCACCCCTTCCCCACCTGCTGCTGCTCAGTGCTGATCACCTGGCTGTAAGAAAACCCTAAACTTTTCCACTATAAACAATATAAGGAAACAATCACTGAGTCGACTTTGGTGAAGACATCAGAATGTGGACAAGCGCGTGGATCTTGACACCTGTTCCTCCATTGCCTCAGCCTCCCATTGAGGAGCATGGCAAACCAAGATGGCCTGGCCTATTTATATACAACGCCGGGTCCAGTTACAGGTGTGGCAAAGAGCCAGCGGGTGGCAGATTGGAGCAGCTAGTAAAAGAGCAGCACATAAACCCCATCTGTGCCCATCAGGTGGCTCACAGAGTAAGAAGAGGAACCTAAATCAGATCAATCTGGCGACTTTAGCTTTGGCATTGGTGGGGGGGAGGGGGAGGCAGACAAGAGGGCGAAGACGAGATGAAATATAAACAAGAGTGAAAGATATGAGGGGGAAGTAAAACGATCTTGTGTCATTGCGGCTTGTTTATAAAAACAATGATTCACCGTATTCTAGTTTCAACAAGTCGAGCTCAACCTTGGACTCAAGACCTTAAGGGGTTTGTGAGCAGAGTTGGGCGCATGTAGATAAATGACAGGTTGGTGAGGAAGTGAGAAAAGAGAAACCCAAAAAATATGACCATGTTCTAGAGTAAAACTGTGGGATATTGTCCTCCATGTGGGGCTTAGTAGCTTTCTATGTGTGGTTAGAAAAAAAGAGTAAAACACAAATGAGGAAACTATAAAATATTGATTAACACTGTGCCGTACGGGCCATTTGGAGAAACCTCTTCCCCATTCCAAAGCCATATTGTACCAATGTGCTTAGGGGAGATGTTTACAAAAATATTTAAATTTAATGTGCAAGGGCATTTATTCAGAGGAGATTTCTGAAAAGCAAGTCTGATCTGTTTATCTTGGCTTTTTTACCCATTTGGACCTTTTTTTCCTTTCCAATGAGCTAGGGGTGGGTAGAAATATCGATTCAGCAATGTATCGCTATTGTATTCAATTCAATACAATAGCGATACAATGCAATGCAATTCAATATCGATTCAGCAATTTTCTGAATCAATTCAACCCCCTGGCCACTGGGGGTGCTGTAGGCAAAACTATCATGAGCATAACATTAAAGCATAACAATATGGTAATCGGAGTGAGCGGGAGCAGCGTTACACCAGCGCCTTCAAAACTGAAATCAGACGTGTGGATTCATTTTGTATTCCTGTGTAAACCTGGAGCGCAGGAACAAGATAAAACTAAGATGTTGTGCAAACTTTGCCAGGCGGTTGTGACATACTGCAGCAACACAACAAACCTGCAAACTTTTGTAAAACTTTTATAGTGATATTATTGTGCTCGTGTTTTATTTGTGCACATTAAATATGGAACCAAAAGGCACCTGGTTCTTATGTGTTACTGTTCAAAAATGTCATGTGAGCTCAGTAGAAAGAAAGAACATGACTTAAGTTGACATAGGCCAACATTATATTGCCATGGCTGTTCATAAGGCATGAAACAAAATAAATAATTATTTTAAAAAATGATCTGGTACTCTTACTTGTGTATTTCTACTTTTCAACTGAATCGATATCGAAACTTTTTAAATCAATATCGAATCAAAATCGAATCACGAGATTCTTAAAAATACCCAGCCCTACTATGAACATCATAATAACCAGTGAAAATTGGTTTAGTTAACCAGAGAAATCACATTATGACAGATTAACAATTTAAACTACATTACTGGTTGTGCAAGTTATCTAACTGTAATCACAAAAAAACGCGGTAAGTTTTGAACACCAGCTATACGAAAACTGTCGAAAAACTTACTGACTCATGCCATCAGTCTTCTAGACTGGCACCAGTCAATCAGCTGTGCTCAGAAATTGGCAGATGTTCTTTGTAACGGCCACCGCCACCAACTAACTAGTCATTATAAAGACGACTTATTTGAAGCGCCGGCCGTTGCATTTTTGATTAATTTTTCTCTGAGCCGACGCACATCTTTCCCCCCTGGCTTGGTCCTTGTTTGTTTTGGTCAGAGTGTCTAAAACTGCGAGTTCTGTTATGCTTAATAATACAGTGTCAAAATACACAAAACAACAGTATTAAAGAATTTATGGAGTTGATCCTGATCGGACAAAAAAAAAAGGACAAAAATAAAAAAAACTTTTTTTAACCCTTTAAAGCCTGAACCATTGAATAATTGACAGAAAATTCTGATTTTTTAATACAAGTGTTGTCATTGAATTCTATGAAAAAATATGAAAAAAAACAAAAATTTTGTATAAGTTAAATTTGATCATTATTTGCATATATTTTGATATATTAGGCATTTCCGTATAATCTTTCATACATTTTCTGTTCCCTACATATTTCTGATTTATTAAGTCGGGTTCTCAAGAGCAAAAATATCCCACTGATGATGCAGAGGTCTCAAAAATTCATGTATCAAATATGATACATATAAAACAGCTAAACCAGGTGGAACTCTGCACAAGAGTTGGGGGGGAAGTGACTGGTGACTGGAAAACAGCAGCAGGTAATCAACAGCAGGTCGGGTAGCTTTTCAGATAAGAAGCAAAGCAGACCCAACCTTAGACACAACATGAGTAATGCAAAAGGCATCTGAAGTTCCTTTTAATCTTTCGATGGCAATAAACGGAGCATGGTGCGGTGAGCGGAGGCCTGAGAGCGAAGAGGTTGGGACTGCGTTACCCCACTTGACTCGCCGCCACACAGCAGCAGCTGCAGGGACTGGCTCCCACCAGTGCTCTGACCCACAAACCAGAGCTACACATAAGTCTGGAGGAGCTACGCCTGCTCTGCTAAACCCGCTTCTTTCAGTAAATCCAGATTTCTTTTTTTCCTTTCTTTCTGCCTGTTTGTCTGCTTCTAGAGCTAAAATAAAAAAAACAAAAAACCCTAAGCTATACCAAAAGGGTAACCTAATATGTTCGGACTTCTTTTCCCACAAGGAAGGTTTTTTTGTCCCACTGTGTGAGTTTGATCATTTCATGCATGACAAATCCGGCAGGTTTAATTAAACATTGCTGCTAACGGAACCCAGAATTAATAGACGGAGAGAGACAGAAATAATTCTATTCCTGCTTCCATTTTCTGCATGTACATCCTGCAGGAATAACTCCATATGTGTGTGGAAAACATTAAAACTATTGGTGAGATGTGGAGGGATGGAAAAAGGAGGAAGAAAAAAAGGAAGAAGGGGAAAAAAAGAAAATCAGGTTGAATGTCACAGGAGAAAGTAAAGAAACGCAGGAGCAAACAGCATGACGGAAGCTGAGGGGATGGAGAGCTGAGGGTCAGGTCGGTTTAATGGCCCGTTTGTCTGCACCGTGAGACCACCAGCTTTCACTGGGTGCTGCAGGAAAACTACACACACCAGCTCTGCCTCTCTCCCTCCCTTTACCTTTTCCACTGCTCAGACCTGTGTCTACGACTTCAGCAGCCCATTTACCAACCCACAGGCATGTCGCTAATCTACTTCCTCTACGTACAAACCATGCATAGCAAAAAGCAGTAGTGGTGCTATAATCAATAGACAAACATGTTACCAAATGCATGTATAATATAACACTGAAAAATGCCCACAAACTTGGACAGATGACTCATAATAATGTTAACATGCAAACTCCCCATGTGTTAAATCTGACAGACACATCTGCCACAGTGGTATTGTAAAACGACTTTCATTTATTATGCTGCTATTTAATAGCAAGGCATGATTTAATATGGGATCCAATTAACTATAATAGAATTAGGAAGACTTGATGAAGGCTTATAAACTGTCTGCAGGAGCCTCGGCTCAATGTCATCTTCACAATGACTCCCCATCATGCGCCTTTATTTCTCGTTGTGTATTCATTTGTCTGGTTTCCTCTGTTTCAGTTAACAAGTGTGGCACATAATTGTTGAACACAAAGACGCGCTATACTGATCTGTAAAGTTGGACAGTGCATCATTACCATGGCTCCAAAGGGTCCGCGCCCTCAGAGCAATACTTTACTGAAGCGCGTTTTAATTCAGGTTTTCTAGCTCCACACCAGACCTCAACAAACTTTAGCTGAAGCCCGTTTGCAGAGAGATCCCAAAGGATCAAATAGATAGTATCTACAAATGTATCAGTCAGGAGGAGGGTATTAAATCCCTGAAGGATTCAAGGCCAACAGCTGCAGGAAAATCCAACAAGTTCTGGTTCTGTCATCATGGTTGGAAGAAACAAAAAGTGAAGTTTTAATTCCTTTTAACAAAACCCTTTATAAGGGTTTGATTTTCTTAATTGAAACTGAATAAGGGTTATTATTATAGGGTAGCATCTGAACTAAGGCTCTGTGTGAACGGCCCAGCTCAGATCTTTTCAACTAAACAAAAAAGACGGAAAAAACCAAAACAAACACCATCAGATCTGAGTCACTTCCATAACTGGTACTAAGTTGTTTTTTTCTTATGTTATTTGCTTTACAGAATACTACTGGTGACAGTCACATACTTTATGACTTTTCTAAACAGTGGACGGCTGTATGACGTCTATATTCTTCCTCTGCCGGTGAGGGTATGTGATAAAATATCACATCACAACGGAAACAAGTTAGAGCCAACCCTCCCTGAGTGTCCAAAATGTTGCTTGGTTTTGTTTTACTCTTTTAACACACTTCACGTGATCCCTACCACT
Source organism: Jordanella pulchra (assembly GCA_034780135.1). Taxonomy (NCBI): domain Eukaryota; kingdom Metazoa; phylum Chordata; class Actinopteri; order Cyprinodontiformes; family Cyprinodontidae; genus Jordanella; species Jordanella pulchra. Next base: position 9,170 of record JAUZNJ010048825.1, read on the forward strand.
CTAACAAGCTATGATCTTCCGGTCTGCATTATTCTTGCTCCTCAATGGGACTTTGGTCTTTGCTAATCATTTTCAAATTCAATCACAGCAGCCGTTTAGCAGAAGACGCTCCAACTTCTGCCAAATGTTATCAGTTTTACAGCCACAGATTCAGGAGTAAAAAAAACGAGACCGTTTCTGCATGCTGACATGCTTTTAAACAGCAGCACCTTATAGTTTAGAGGATTTAAAGTGTTTTTCTATAGATAGGGAAACAGTAAAATCATTTTAGTTAAAACTACATTAGCTTTTGAGTTACAAATATAAAGGATCCAACTATCCTGATCTGATTTGAATAGATTTAAAGTGATAAACTGCTGTCCTACTAAACAGGACTATAAATAACCCTTTATATTTGCTCTCGGTACTTTAGAGTAGAAGTAGTGAACTTCTTCATATTACTTACTTAAGTTACTTTGTAAAAGTCTCTTGACTGCAAACTTTGAGTAATCATGATAGGTCAATTTTGGTGATTAGGCCGTATGGAAAGCTTCTGTTTATATTTGCTCTAAACCATCCTATTAGCCAGGTTTCCATTAACCATTAAATGGTGAAAAATTTAAACTACAAAAATAAAATCACTAAAATGGAAACTGCAATTATGAAGAAACCCTTTTTCTATAAAAAGTTTTTACTCTTCGGTGAGGTAATTTTTCGGTTGTAAAGAAATTTTTATATGTGTTTACAACAACGTAAATACATCAGTGTCATGTAGTTTTCAGAGTTATCACGTGAACATATTCTCATGCAATTTAAATTTTCTGTTTGTTATTTCATGACAATAACGCAATAATGAAACTTTGCATTTTTGAAATTAGATGAATATCGACATGGTTTTGCTCACATATGTAGTGGAAACTCAGCTAATGTAGCTCCGGCTGTATATTGATGTTATGCTGGAAGGTTGACTTCCTCCCCAGTCTCATTTCTAGTTGTACTTCTAAGAATGATGTGTATTCATCTCTGCTCAGCTTCACTATCCCTGCAGAAGATCTCCGTATAATGTTGCTGATGCTTCCATGCTTCACAATGAGGGAAAACGTGTTCAGTCCTTGGCTGGTTTTCAGACACTGTGCCGTCTAAAGCAGGACTGTATATATAAGTAAACAATCATACTAAACAATGTGAGATTCAGTAACTGTATCATAATATGGATTAATGTAAAGACAACAAGACAAAACTCCGAATGTGCAATAAGGTAAGTACAGAAACCAATAGGAAGACAGCACATTGGTTTTCAGGGCACGTACTGATTTGCAAAAGGTCTGACATGGCTCCAGGTTGTAAAAGGGACTTTTCTAATCAGGCAACAAGAGAAAATTCAATTCAGATTAGGATTTGTTTACAGCAAATGTCGATCTCACATTTAAAAACTAGGAGTTGCCAAACGGGGGATGTTAGCCTACTATCAGCACAGCTCCTATCACCATAGTAATCTGTCTCCGGCTGGTCTACCAGGACAACAACAGAGCCCTGTCAAACATAATCAGAGACGGCCATGTGACCAGGGGCTGTTGTTCAGGATGTGCAGGTGGATGTGTTCAACATCACTCAGGTCCAACTCGAGGGGACGGCCTCAATAAGACAGGATGAAACAAAAACAGGCAGGAGAGAGAGACACACAGAGAGACAGGGAGAGAGGGTGGGGAGTGGAATGGAAAACGTTTAACAGGTTTGAACGAAGGAGGTTTTCCCACACCATAAAGGCCAGATTAGCAGGTGTGCACCAGTGTGTGTGTGTGTGTATAAGGAGGACGAGTCTCCGTCTGCAGAATTCGCGCATCTGCTGTGTGAAAGGAAAACATAGCAGCGGATGGAGGTGAACTCGTTTACCCCTGAACCCAACAGCTCATACGGGAGGCAGGGAGGGAGAAGGATACACAAAGAGATGGAGCTCCAGCTTAGAAAGGACGGAAAAACAAGAAAACACTTGAGGCGAGAACCCAGGAGGGATTGAGGGAACAACAGGCTGCTGAGGAACAGGAAGTAAAATCTGTAAAATGTTGCTTCATCGGTAAAAAGATGTTTTGGGCAAAATACCAATAAATTACTGGGGGTAAATAAAGGTGACAGCAATACCTTGTAGTAGCTGAAAAAAAGCCTGAGATATAACAGAAGACAAGTACAGGAAGAGACCCTCAAACTGACTGATGAAAGCTCATTCATTTGAAATGGTTAAGACTGACCCTTCTTGAAATGGATGCATCAAGTTTGTTTTTTGAAGGTAATGTCACGATGCACTGAGCTATAATATTTAGTATTGTACTGTAAAAGCAGAAAAGTGTCTCTAAACCACAAACTAGGAAATACTTAAAACATTGTTTTACTAAAACAGTTTTGAAGTTTGGAACTTGAGTTTTGATTCCCAACTTAACTCAAACTTCAAAAGAAGAAGCATCCATTTCTGAGAAATGTTGACATAAACAATTATGTTCACATTTTCTTTCTCCCTTAATGCAATATTTTATATTTAAAAAAAATGTTGCTAAAAATAGAAAATTCAACCAATATGTATGTATTTTTAATATTTAAAAGGTGCATCGCCCAAGTTTGCAGTTTGTTTTCTTTTGTAGGGGGTTTGCCCTCTTTGGCAATAACTATGAAATTAATTTTGCTCCATTACTGATCCAAGCAAAGAGCATGTTTTGTAATTTGAATTAGTGATTTGGAAAAAAAAAGTGTGACACTTTGAAAAACTTCCAAATCAACTTAAGGTTTTGAGAGTAATTTTGCCATTTTATCAGATTAAAAAAATATATATATTTATTAATCTGTTTCAAATTTCTATTTTTCATATTGAGTCTTACCAATTGCAATATTTTTAAATGCATTTTACAAACAGCATTCTCTTCACTTTTAGGCAAGGGGTTTCCTTTGGCGTGAGCAGCGAAGACACATTTCTATTGGTCTGCAAAAACATTTTTATGGGTCAGGAGCCAGCTTTTGTATTGGGCTTGAATTGAAGAGAATTTGATCTGTAAAACACTTTTTCAAAATGATTGCAGAGCATTTGGATAATGTAATTATCCTTTGGAAAATATAAAGTACAAAATATGCTATGTAATAAGTAGATGTAACATTTGTCATGACTAATATACTAAATATTTTATTAAATCATTAAAAGCCCAATTAACTACCTAAATGTCTCATTAATTCAATGTATATATATTTTTAAATACATTTATTTTTATTTCAATTACTAAATACATTTAAAAATAAATATACCTTCACTATATAATTCTAAATAAATAAACTATAGAGTGAAGTGATATGTATTTTCAGGAGGTTGGCAGGCCACTGCACTGCTACTTTTTGCCTGCCTAACAAGACAAAAAAATACAGCAAAGGGCATTTAACATGTTGGACTATTTGAAGGGCATTTATGGGAACAAAACAAAAAAAAACTTTAACATTAAAGCTTGTGCAATGCACCTTCAATGTTTGTTTGCATGTTTCTAATTTTACTCCTGATGATCCATTTTACTTAGAGGTTGTTTGGAATAACTTTTAACCAAAGGAAAAAAACATGAAATAAAAATATAAAATGTTCTAACAAAAAAGTATCCCTTGTCGTTCGTTGCTTTTTTTTTTTAAACTATACACTGGATTCCAATGACCCTTATGTGGGCAGGTTCCTGGTATGAAGGAAGAGCAAAATTTTAAAGAGCTTCAAAACCACTTTCAATACAAATAAGATTTTTTTTTTTCCACCCCAAGTAATGCAAATACTTTTTACAAGATGTTTGAAGCATAAAGTAATGTGGCGTGTCCCCTCCCCCACTTGTTGCTGCACGCTCCTGGTCAAGTGACTGAGAAAAAGGCAGATGCTGTTGTCCCTTGCCTTCTAGTAATTGAAGAAAACACCGTTTTTAAAACAGCAGCTTAAAAATTTAGCTTGCAAATCTACTTAGCATAACAATAGTTCAACTTTGGAACTAGAATTACTATTAATACAACATAAATGTGCAATACTCCATGTGCTTAAAGACTACTGCTAAAAAAAACTTGCTTCTCTGTTTCCCTTCAACTCAAAGTGCAATTACATAAATAGATCATAACTGTAATAAATCAATATTTTGTTACTAAAGCGTGTTTTCATCATCTTAAGTTATAGGATCATCATATAATGAAAACATTTGGGGACACTCCTCCAAAAAATTACCAATGAAAAGTAACATCAGTGGAAACGTCTTTATTTTTTTCTCACCATTAAAGCAAATTCTCATCTTAAAATGTTTTTCTTTATAACCCAATCTTCCCGTCCTCAGAACCAACCCATTAGAAACATGACAGTTTGTGTGCAGGTAATCAGCTGCAGAGAGCCTCAGTGGGCACTCTGTCAAACGGTCACTTCTCAGTCATATGACTGTCCCTGAAATAAATGTTACCCGTCCGACCGGACGGCCTCTCGAGCCCACCGTACACCACACATGCACTCGGTGCCCTCTCACCCTCCAACACATGACACCGATACAAAGAAGGCATCTGTCCTTTGCAGAGCTTCGCACACGAGCTGGTATGTTAAAAATGTGGAAATCCTCTAAGTTTTTACCCAACAGGGAGAAGCAGTAAGATGAACATAGTTGATCTTTATTTTTTTATGTATATATTCCTATAGAAAATGTAAAAAATAAAACAAAAAAAAACATGTTTTTCTTCAAACGACCAAGAGTTTTACCTTGTTTTATTGAACAAAGGGTTTTCTTTTAGGATTACACCTCATGTGCACATGTGCTTAGGAGGCAATGAGCAGTGAGACAGATGACCCTGAAACAGGGTTAAGGATCAGTTTCAGACAAAGACAGACAAGCTGACTTCTTAAAGAGATATGAACAAATTCCTAAAAGGTTCAACAAGAACCGACTACCAGGGTCTGACATCAGAATCCCATACAGGACAAATATCTACACTAGTTTGGAAAAGGATGACAAACAAAAAAGAAAAAAAAAAGCTAAAAACTAAGGTTTCTTTACATTTCTCATGTGAAAACATCCCTTCTCTATAGAAAAAAACAACATTTTTGTTGTTAATGGAGAGTTTAAAAGATAAAATGCTAAAGTGTGCTATAAATTAAGGGCAGAATTTCTTGTTTGGTTTAATGAAGGAACCTGGAATAAAAAAATAATAATAAAAAAAAAGACGATTGGAGAGAAAGGGAGGGAAAAAGTATTAAAAAAAAAAGTAAAAACATAAAAGGAAGGACAATAAGTGAAGAGGGTAGTTAAAATAGACGAAAAAAATAAGCAAAAATGGAACCTGATTCAAGGATGGTAGGAAAAATGAAAATTAAATTAAAAAAAGCAAGGATAAAAACACATTGGCCTCTAAAAAAATATTGATTGAAGACGAAAAGAAACAAAAAGGACTTAATTTATATATTTTTTTCCAAATGTATAGGAAACAAACTCAGGGAATAGCAATACTTTAAATCCTTCTCAGACCTAGAAAACAATATCGAATCACAGACTTTTTCAAAATGTTCAAACTGCCCAGAAGTTGAGGAAACTGCTCACTGCTCTAAAGTCAAGTATATAAAATGTATATAAAATTAGAGTGCTGATGTATTTATGCAGCAAGCAGGTCCATCCTCCAAAGGACAAGTCAGATGCAAATCAATGACCAACCTGTGGTCTGCCTGTGTTGATTGGTTACCTCCGTTTTGTGGATGACTCTCTCTCTTGTTGTTCTTTTCATGTAAACCTTTTCGCAGAGGCTGAGAAACGTCCTGCAGCTTGTTATGGAAACCATGGGCTCACTTGTATTGCATTGGTGATCTAAGCTTAAGTTTAGATGCAAATATTATCAATCCACACCAAAGAACCAAAAAAAAAAAAAAGTTTAGAATCTGCTTCATTCACCAAGCTTGTCCATAAAAACAGGAAATTAGAAATGTGTCCCACTTTGCTCTATAAATATGAATACATTAAAGTGGAAATAAAGATTACTTTTTGTAAATATTCAGCAGAGAGTAGTGTTTTAGTCAGGTCTATTTACCAAAACGTTCAATAATAAATCTATATTTTACCAGTGGGAAAATATTTAAATTAAAGAAAAGAAATAAACTCACAATACAGACATTAAAGGATTTTTTATGTACATATTGCTAAAAAATGAAGCTATGGTAGTCTTAGTAAAAAGTTAGACATATATGATGAGAAAACCATCAGCACTGTCCACAGGAGTCAGGCTGTTACCTTATAATTGTCTGCTATCAAAAACTACCTAAACCTATAATGTTAAGAGATAAAGCTGTCATGTGAAAGAAAAAAAAAAACGGTCCTTTTACCGACAACTATGTTATTAACGATACCAAAGGTTTCAATAAGCCAGACGAGAACTGTTAACAGATTGTTGTAGCATGGCGTAACAGCACCGCCTGTGTTTTCTGCCCCCCCCGACCACATTACTGTGCTGTGAGCAATGTTTTAGATAAACAGTTGCAGTCCTCTATCCAAAAGGGCAGCCAGAGGAGACACCATCAGAACAAAGTAAAATAATACTCGTCACTAAAAATCCAGTTCAGTCTGATGGTGTTTTGGGCCTCAGAATAATGATGCCATCTCATGAGAGCGGTTGTTCTGTGTGGACTTTTAATAGTTTTAATTTGGAAAAGAAAAGCTTCATCGGACCCGTTAGTTTCAAAAACGTCGCCACCATTACTCCCGATGTTCGCCTCATCAACAACGTAGGACTGAAAAGACTACGACACACCACTGGCTAAAAGAAGACACTCAGAGTAGAAAATAACGCAAATATCTTAAAAACAACTTTCATTAGAAACCTAAAATATTACTTGTGTGTCAATATGACCTATGCAGAACCTGAGTATTAGCTTCACTTCAAATAACCTAAAAAAAATATCTGAATCTTTTGCTACGAAATCATTAAAACTTTTAGCACATAAAATAAAAAAATGATATATATAAATAAATAAATTATATGATTAAAAAGAATAAATATATTAATTTATCGGCAATATTATGAGCTCTGAATTTATGGTTCGATTGCTTTATTCTGTTTTTACTAGGGATGCACTGATCACTTCAGATACTTCAATCTGGATTCCTGCAGATCGCGATAGTCTCTGTTTGCTTTAATGTCATCATTATTACTGTTGATTTCTTTAAGAGGCCATCATAAATTCCTCTCTGCAAGTAAGAATATGCATGGATGTACACATGTATCCCAAAAGGCAACTTGAGCTTAGTACAAGGTCAGAAAAGGAAGTCATAAAAACAGTAAATCATGTTAACATCTTGAAAACACGTATGCAGCTGCAGGGGTTCAAACTGACTGTACTTAATAAATCAATGTCAAATACCTTTAAAAAAAGTCAATTATTCTCATATTCAAGAGATTTTTTTACCTACCTTGTCATATTCATAGAAAATTAATAAAAAGGAAAACCTTAGTCTAAATATGTCTCTATTATAGTCTTATCTAGGCTTATAGTCTCTATTAGGCTAGTAGCTCCTAAATTCTGTTTATTAATAAAGTTTAATAAAAGAGAATTGAAAGTTGCTGATCCTGATCCGTTTTGTGTTTACTTATTTTCAAAATGTGAAAAAGATTAAGAGTCGGTGAAATAGGAATCGGCTTTATTACAAAAACCCTTTAGAAAACCAAACTGTGGGCAAATGTTGGGTAAACTAGAGCTCAGAACTACATTAAATGATACCACTTCATTATATCATGGGTTCACTGAATGATTACAGGGAAACTGTTCATCTACATGTAGACCTTCAGTTTAAAAACATATCTCATAATAAAGAATGTAAGACTGTGTTGCAGGAAGCCGGTTGGTTGTTCAATCATCTGCTGAGAGAAGAGTTATTTTCTTCTTGATTTAATCTAAATGATTTGATGAGCTAAATCTGCACTGGGTAGAAATACGTGGAGGTTTTAGCAGTAATACTGTACTTCACTTCTTAAAAAATTATGTTAACTGTCAGAAAGATTTAAATTGGGCCAAAGTAAGAAATTAAGCAACAGAAAATGGATTTTCTATATGTCTTAATCAAGAAGGACAAAATCCTTCAAAAAAGTGTTTTTTAAAGTACAGTACAGTCAGTTCCATTTCAACTTAAACTACGACTGAATCAATCAATTTGCAAAATAATTAAGAATCACAATTTCCAACTTAGAGGCAATTAATGTTTGCTGCGGTGAAAGTGTTTAACGCCTAGATTTGTTGTTTTTTTTAGCTGCACTTTATTTTCCCCAAGCATCGAAGCTTTTTCCCTTGAATAAAAATATTCAGATCAGTAATATAAAGTGTTTTTTTATTTTTTTTATTTAAAATGTATCTACAAGTGTACATTTCTATAAGGAATATTTGCCGACTGATTGTTGCAGGAAAAAATTAATTTAAAGAAAATTGTAACTTAACTATTTTTAAGGTTTCCGATTTAAAGCAGATCTCCATCAGGTTTTTTTCCTGGCTGATATCGTTCTTTTTTTTTTTGGTTTTCTTTATAAATTATCATCCCTGACTGGTGCTTTTATACATAAAACAGTGTGAAATTCTTAGCATTTGATGCATTTCCTGAACAATTAGGAAAGCCATTCCTTTTTCTGCATCATACCTACCAATTACTGAACAGAGTCAATCAGTGGAGGTTTAGCCAATTATAATCTCTGGCTGATTAGCTGGTACAGTTTACTTTCTTTCCTCTTTAATCGTTTCATTTTTAGCCAGAGTTCTTAAATCAAGCAGTTCTTCAGCATAAATATCGCTGCTGATGTTCTGCAGCTTTAGCAGATTTTGACTTTGTCCTGTGAAAAGCATTTAGCTGGAGGACAACATTTTTAGTCTTACTTTTTTCCCCATCAATAAACTAGGATCTGGTTCTAGACTTTCAGAGCCATCACAAGTGCAAGAACAATCCGCTTTAGGATCCTTTTAAATAAATAAATGGGTTCGGGGTCTGCTTCACATCATGTTATTGTTCACCTCCAGTTAAAGTCATTTTCTTCTAAAACATTTAGTCTGTTTGATGGATTAGACTTCTGAAGGCTTACAGAGTGCCCATTTGGGACGCAATAGATGCTAATGCTAAATAAGAGCCTACTTTTGAAAAATAAAGGACTTAAGACACGTTATTCTCATGGCTGACAACCTCTTCTGGACCTGCACAAAACTTACACTGTGTAAAAGTGGGCCAGTCAGGAGCTGAGAGATGAGATCCTGCAGAAAGCACACAGAGAGGCCAGAGTGCACAGCCCTGCTCACACACAGACACACACACACCTACATGGTGGGCCACTTCAAAGGCATTCCACAACATGCACAGCATTGTCAGAAAATGCCAATGAGCACTTCAGTGAAGAGTGCCTGTGAATCCAAACAGACAAACTCAGGGCGGCTCTGATAGTCCAAGTCTTTAGATTTGCACCATTTCTCCTGAATAAAGGTGCTTGCTATGGATATATATTTAAAAGCATCAGAGGGGAAGATTCATCAACCAAAAAGTGTCTTAACTCATGTTCTAATAAAAGCATATATAGTGCTGAGAGCACTGAACACACGGGCTTGAAAGGACAGAGAACAGAGAAGACTTCCAGTTGCACAACATGTTTTTCAAAAGTTAAGACAGACAACTCAGCAGTTGCTTCAGAAAACTATCTACTGATAAGTACGGCTTCCATAGCAGCTCACGCGGACCAAGAAGCTGTGAAAGGGGAGACGTTTCTGGAAGTGCACTCAGCACTTTACAACCGCTGCCCTGCGTATCACATCACCCCTGTGTGTGGATTCAGAATGAAATACTTTATGCATTTTTTTCTTGTCGTCTCCACCCCCTTTCTTCAGAGCATACATCTTGAGATCCAAATATGGGCACTTCCACAGTACAGCCAATGAGACATAACCCACTCCCTGAGAGAGCAAGTGAAGAAAAAACAGTGAAAAAAGGAGGAGAAAAAAAAACAAAAAAAAAAAAGCTCCGTCTCACAAGACCCCCCTTCAAGGGCCTCTCTTCTGCCTGCGCACATGACCCATGAAAAGTAAGTCATATCGCTTCCTCTCAAACAGCCCACTAAGTCACTCTACTAATACAACCAACCCCTTCCTTACCTAAACTAAGGACAAGCAGAGGCAATCGGCTCATAATGAGTGGCTTCTTCAAGGCTATTTGTCATGTTGGATCATTGCAAACTACCTGCTCGCCCACTGTGGAATGAGCTCCTGTTCTGAGACACTGCAAATCTCCCAAGGAGACAGGATGTAGGGCAAAGGTTAAATCCCTGACAAACAAGGAAAATGTCCGATATTAATCTCAGAACAGCTGGTCGACCCGAAGGAGGTTTTGTTTTAAATTTACACATAAAAATCAAAAAAGCAAAACGTTTGCATGTGATTGAATGATTTATGTATGACAGAGGAAAAGAACGAAGCAGCAGCAGTTGCTCCAGGTTGTACCAACTCTAAATTTCCGCCTTCTGCATTAGATTTCAGCGGTGCGCAAGAAATGCTTAGACCTAAAATAAAACAAAACAAACAAAAAAAAAGTCTGCAAATGATTCCTCTACTGATGTTCCTAAAACAAGGTCATTAAAAGATGTGAAATGGGGCTATTATCTTCTGCTCAATCAATCTCACAACGATTGAAAGAGCTGCTTCATTTACGCTCTGTTAGCTCATTTCTATAAAAAAAATAAAAAATTCAGCTTAGTAATAAAAAAATAAATAAATACACATTTTAAAAAGTAGCAGGCTTCAAACATCCTCCAGAGAGGAAGACACCCTTACTTGATAACACTGATAGTGTTAATTCACGACCAATGAAGAGATTCTTAGTGTCAGTAGATAATTTGTTTACATCCAAGCTGCAGCAAAGCTGCGTGTGTACATTTATGGAAAGCTCAGTTGTCATAAAATACAGAAGAACATTTACAATTGAACCGCTTATAATCAAAACTAGCATCTCATCAATCCAAACACCAATGAATCTCTTCATCTACTGCATAAATGTTAGAGAGGAAAATCATCATTATGATCAAAAACAATAAGCAATAATATGAACAGCATCTGTTGAGATGAAATCCTCATTTGTCTCCCTCTTCACTTTTATTATCACTCTCACAAGGGAAAGCCTTTTGGTTGGTACAATCTACAAAAGATGCGACAATCGGGGAAGGAAAGACCAACTGAAACAAATAGAAATTAAACCCTGTTCCTGATTTTGTCAATGTTACATCATCTCTGTTGTACCAGGAACTTTGTCACAGAGGACCTCCTGCCGTTTGAAGGGTGCTTCAGATTTATTCTGAGGACAATTTAACTTCTATCAACTGTGTTACAGTCTTACCATACAGTATGGTAGGACTATTTCAATGTTTCACTATGTGTATTACCATTTTCTAACTTTTTTTAGCCCTAAAATGTACAAAAACAATCTGTTTCCACACCAAGATTAGATGAGTTTTATTGATCTCACAGCGGAGAAATTCACAGAAGATAATATATATCCAGTGTCAGCACTGAAATGAAATTGACTCATGAAGAATCAAATGAGGGAATATTTATATGTTGATGTCGATTTTTCTATTTTTTTTTTTTCAGCAAACATTATGTAATGTTTGTAAATGTAAGCTTGGAACACTTTTAGCCTTGGCAATACACTTGGTTTAGTCTTATAGATATGATTGATGTCTGAAAAAGGTCTGCATTCCCTGCTAATGCTAAATATTAGATTTAATATACTTTTCATTTACCCACTCAGTTTATTGTCACTGGAAGAAATATGATGATTTTGAGAATTTGAAACACAGTAGGGTGATGGTGATTGAGGGTTATTACTTTCATAAAAACATTTCATCCTAGACATACTGGCTTTTCTTGTTATTTTTTCTGGCAAAAATTATAGCCAATTACTGTGTGCATGATTTCTCATCAGTAACAAACCCATAAGATAAATATGATTTTAAATTTAAAAAATATGGCAAAGAGATGAAGAATTAAACATTATTTGTAGCTTCTTTCAAACCACAACATCTCTTCATATTTTAACTTTTGACTAGTAAGGTTAACTGTTTGATTTTGAGGGCAGTCGTTCTTAACAATTAAGGTGAGTAATTAGGGATGAATTATGTGGCACGATGTTTTGCCATACCCGCGTCGCCATGAGAGGCCTCGCTGCTGGTCACAGGGCTACTAATCAATCCTGCTGTTCCCAGTTTTGGCTCGCTGCCGCAGACCACCACGGTCCAGCAGTAGCGACTAATCCGACCCTGGGGTCGAAGCTACGATCCCAGGCCGACGAAACACATCCGGACCGGACCGGACCTGCTCTGAGGGGAGGGGCGGGGCATAAACAACCCTCCACAACAGAGAGATGATCAATTATCGTTATGCAGCCGCAGTCACTGAAATTAACGAGCTGCAACAATCAACAGACGTGGGAGGGTCTGTGCATGCGCGAAATTGTTTGCGAGGGTCTCGTGACAAGACGAGGAAAAACTAAATTTATTCTGTTATACTAAACAGCTGAATTTATATCTAAATAATAACAGGTTTCTTCTAAACGCAATAGTAAAGAAAAAAACGAAAATATATCAGAGTTGACACACAGCTCATTCAACATATCATCTGTAAATGATTCAAATTAAAATAAAATAATAAAAATACTTACTTTCACCGTTTATTAGCCCAAACTTGCATATAATACAGGTACAGAGGATAAAAAACACCGTTTGTGCTCGCAGCTTTGGCGTCAACCACCTCATCTTGTCTGAAGCAATTCTCCCTCTGAAGAGGTTTCAGGAACTCCAATCCTCAGGGGAAAAAATGTGTCAGATATTAAAACTAGGAGTGAGTTTTCTTAATCACCCACGTTTTTTATCGACGCGAGTCCTGGTTTAAAAACATTAAACAAAATAAAATGTGCAAAGAAACAACTAAATAACGTGATCTTGGGTTCTGGCAGCACATGTGCGAGTAAAAATCATTTTCCATAAGTGAAGGCGACAGTCCCCGTTCATCTGATTGCTGTTAATAATCCAGTAAGTAAGGAAGAAATGTTAAATTATTATCCCTTCAGTTTGGAGGTCCCCTTAGTAAGGCCCGCTGTCATGCATGTATATTGAAGTAATGAGGGAGGGTTTTCCTGTTAAAGTTAAAAAGTCGAGTATTCCTCTGGATCGGTGCTTCTGCCTTGTCTTCTCCCGTTTTAAGACCGATGGAGGTACATCCCAGGAAACTCTTAGCAGGAAAAACGTGCAGTTTTCCTCCTTATCTCTCAAATACCACGACCTTCCTCTGAACTCCTTCACCCCCGCGCCGCAAACGAATCAACACCCATAAAAAAAATGTTTTTTTAAAAAAAAAAAAAAAAAAAAAGAGCCAACGGGAGAAAGCCGAGCGGGCGAGGCTCTGTCTTCTTTATCAGGCAACCAGGCTCCCCACCACACCGTGTTTTCTTCTTCTTAGGTTAACGTTAGCTGATGGAGGGGAGGGAGTTCAGGAGAGCTAGCGTTAGCTGGCTAATCCAAAACAAACGAGGTTGGTCTTAGCGTCGGCGATAGAGTTGGAGATCCTTTTTTTTTTTTAAAGAAAAAAAAATACGAACAAACACAGAGTTAGAGTCTCGTCTCAGAGGGTCCACGCAGGAGGAAGCAAAAACGAGTAAAAAGAGTGAAAAAAGACGGGGACAAGTAGTAAAAAAAACTTGGATTCCCGTAGCATCTAGAGCTCGCTCTCTCCCTCAGGTTCCCCCTTTCCGTCTCTCTTTCTGCGAGCCTCTCCACCAGTAAACAAGTCCTGCCAGTCACCTCAGCTGGGCCACGCACGGTCTGCGGGAAAACACGGAGCGCATGGCCCGCCTCCACTTGGTCCTCCAGCTGGGGGCTGGATCCGGAGAGCACCGGAGCGACAGTAACAACAAGCAGTCCTGCACCGAATATTGCTGTTAAAGCAAAATGAAATCTACTTTATATAGATTCAACAGACCTGTAACTCTTAAAAGCAACTAGAAAAAAAATATAACTATTTATAGATCTATTAATGCCCATAGAGCATGCAATGTCATATAGCTAAAATAATTGAATTTAGTGAATCTAAAGCACCAACTAATAATAATAATAATAATAATAATTGACTATCCAAGATAGAGAACCCAAATATTGTATTTTACTTGAGTAAAAGTAAAAATTAAAGAAACTACTCTAGTAAGAGTAAAAAAGTATTTAGTAAAAAGGTTACTCAAGTACTAAGTAACCGATTTATTTACTACCCATGATCATAACAAATGACTGAAGATCTCCTTGCCGTCACACTAATCTTTTGCTCTCCTTATCAATATCAATTCAGGACTCTGGCTGAGTTGCTTTAGAGCAACAATGTTGCTTCTAGCCAGGGAAATATATGTTGGAAAAAATTAAAAAGTTATTTTAAACCATAAGCTGTCAGAGATGTGAATATTTCTCAAAGCCATACTTTTTGTTTTCTAATTCCCTGGTTTCCAAAACAGCTTAGGTAGCAGTCTTCAATAACCAGAGTAACACAATAACACAATAACAAACTGACGTTTTGCTTCTGAAATGTTTGTTTATCCTTATATTGTCTGATTGTTGGAAAGTTTAGAGCTTTAAAGCAATAAGAATAAGCTGCAAATAGTGGAACGATAAAAGGCTAAGTGTTGCTCCATACTCTTTAATCACATTTAATCAAAATTACTGAATCAAAAAACTCAGCAGGAGTGTTTTATACTTTTGAAAGCCCTTGGTATTGTTAAATATATAGTTTTATATTAAGAATTAAGAATTACGATCTCAGCTCTCTTAATTCTGTTGCTAGAACCTGGATGATCAGGTATCATGAAAGGTAATAAAGGGAGAGATGTTTTACAAACTTTTAATAATTTAAAAAAGAGTATATGTTGCGGTTCATAATGTATTTAATTAATTAAGCATACAATCTCTACAGAGCACACTTTGTCACCCAAATAAGCTGAAGTCCTGGAAAGTCCTGGAAAGCAAAGTTTCCATCATTTCAATGTCAGTTGTCTCCCCTGCCTTCAGGTTTCTCCATTTCTTTGAAACTGTCAATTCAGTTTCTGGTGTAGCTGTTTTTTTATAATTTAATTGAAAAAAAAAATTTATAACTCAAATCTGCTGTTAAAACTGATCTTCCAGGAAAAGACAAAGGATATGACTCTCAATTTGTTTATTTGTTTTTTTAATTAGCATACCAATGGTTTTAGGTCTTGCTTTGGAATAAAGTTCATCAGGTTTTCTGCGCTTAGAGGACAGTGATGTTAACAATGAGATTCTTTACAACAAGGATATCTGAAGTACTGGATATCTGAAAGCCACAGCAGAAAATGTTGGAGCAGAGGGATCATAGTCTGTCTCCTGATCGTTCTAAAACTTATGTAGGTTTTAGAATATCAGATAATCAGTGAGCCAACCTGTTTGAGAGCCATACTGAAGTCTAAACACTAAACACAGCATACTTCCTCAGCCCTGCAACCAAAATGTAAACTACCCGTCTTCAGTCAGGAAGGCACACAAAGTTCTTTCAGCTTTGCATAACAAATATCCCCAAAATGAAACGTGTCCTACAAATGGATTTAAACTTTAAGCAAAACCTGGGAATTTCCTTTCCTCCAACTGTAGTTCTGACACCTGAGCTGTTGCTTCAGAATGGAAAAATAAATAGATTATTTATCACCCAAGGGTGCAGTTTGTTCGCCTGGAGTGGATGCAGGTTGCTCTGCAAGGCAACAGGAGCTTGCAAAGCAGGCTTGTTGTTAATCTGAGGAATGTTGTTGCCCAGAGAACGGAGTAAATGAGTTCTTAGTGAGATTAAATGTCACAGGTCTGAAGGACTAAGGGTTGTGGAATCTGGTAAAAACAGATCTCTTTGTTGCAGTCATGCTGTCTGACGCCTAGCACATGCCTTTCCCTCCTCGCATTTGTCCCACTCTCAGGTGCTGAATATCACTATGATCTCCTTCTTTTTTTCTGTGGGAGGAGAGGAGGTCAGACAAAGAGCTTTTTATCCCACTAACCTACCTAGAGAGTTGCTGCATGTGTAAATAGATGCACCACTTGTGCACCACTACAGTCCTGCTCCCGGTCAGTTGTACTACAGCTTCAGTTCAGTAGGTGGCACCAAAAATAAAACCCAATTCACTCATTCCAAATGTCAAACAGGGACAAAGGGATACAATGTTGAGGGTAAATAGGATTAAATACCACCAAAGAGGCAGCCGAGGGGAGCTTTGCACCCTGTCAAATGAACATAATGTGATTTTATCAGCATTGTGTGGCTGTAGGAGTTCTTAAGCTTGCAAATGGGGAATTTAAAATCTTTAGGGTGTTTGAAATTCTTCTAGTTTCTCCAAAGAGATCACCTCTAACATCTACAAAGAAAATATTAACACAAAGTAATTTAAGAAGCATCAGTCTTTTAACAATACTGTATTCCAAGTTTTAAACCCTTCCTTATGAAAGGGCGCAGAATAGATTTCTCCCAACAAGCTTTCCTGTTCAACATTATCGTGTAAACAGAGATAATTTTCTCTCTGGTAGTATTCAGTAGTCCATTGATTTTAGAGGTTTAGAAATGACTAAATATCAATGAGGAAAAATCTTTCATTTCTTTCATGTCACTGGGTGGTTTTCAAATAATTTGTGGATGCATTGTTTTCAGCGTTAGCAGCAATTCCTTCATTTCTCAGGTTTTAGCAACGTCCCTGATTTTTGTGAGTTATCTCCAGAAACTACATGTGATTTGGAAAGACTGAGTTCATCTTTAGACTCTGGTTTACATAGAACAAAGAAGCTTACTTGAACAAACTACTGGGTTTCATTCATGATCAAATTATTAATCCAAACAGCAAGGTCTGGAAAACAAGCTTCAACAAAGAAAATCAATTGTGATAACTCTCTAAACGTTCAGTGAATCCCTAATATCACATTTGTTAGAATCTGTGCAGCTCACATCAAAATAAATTCCTTCCACTTAATCCAAGCGTCCTTTAAGGCATTACCTCTTACAGTCACACAGCTCTCTCCTTAGCTGCCACAGGTAAACAGAAGGATTAAGACATTTCAAGGGAAGGAGCATCTTTCCTTTGTCCAAGTGGAAACTTCAGTAATTAGCTGCCAGGGGAACACAGGAGGCAGTCTGTGTTTGTGTGTGATTGGTTTGCATCCACCAAGGAGAGGGTCACGGGTTTAGAGAGACAAAACATGTCGGGATTATCCTCTTCAGCCCACTCCCTGTGTTGTTGATTCGCTCCTTTGTGCTCTCTGTTCCTGCACTTCAAACCCTCTTGTTTACAGTTTGGGGGAAAAAAAAGCAATCTCTCATTTTCGACTCCACAACTTAATACCAATCAGTAAATCTGTATCAACTGTGAACCCATCTATTAATCTACATGTTTGAAAATGTTTTAGAAAGAAGGTCTTAATAACACGATTTCTATAAAAATAATCAGTTGTTTTGGGGTTGTTGTTTTTTTTGGCTTTTTTATTACAACCTCCAAAGCTTCCACATATTTTTTTTTTAGTTCAGAGGTTTAGAAATTAGATGTTCAGGAAAAAGTATTTATAGTCCTTGACTTTTTCAAAGTTGTTTAAATAAAAAAACTTTTTCTTTAATTTATTTCATTAGCTTTAAGGGTGAAAGATCAACACAAAATACTGCATAATTGGAAAGAGGAAGTAAAATATTTTTTCTATATGTAGTTGATTATAAAATACTATAATGCCTGAAAACTTTGTGGGACATTTGTATTGATTGCTCTTGCTACTAACTTTTAGTAAAATCTTAAGTTGTATTCTGTGCCTCATCCTGATCCTAAATTGCACACATCTCACATCTAATTACATGTTAAGTGTAATTTGAAGACAATCGGTTTAACTGAATTTTATTTAGAGGTGGTAGAAAACCAAAGAATGACATATGATTATTTTATATCTAAATGTAGATGGAAGGATGCACACATAGACAGACCAAAGGATGGATGAACGGATGGTTCTCGTATGTTTAGAAAAGGACTCTGAAAACTGGTACATTCTTTTGTTTTGTTTTTTTTTTTTTTTGTTTGTTTGTTTTAATATACACTACTGATATTTGAAAAAAAATGTTTTATTAATTTTTCTTTGCTACTTGTTAAGAGGCTCATTTTTCATCGTGCATTTAGAGACACATACTTGTACAATACATTTAGTAATCTGGTTCAACGGTAGCAGAACTTACCTTAAATAATTTATTTTGGGTTATTTTGTGCATAAAAATCTCTATTTTATATGTACACCTTTGACACTGGTCTCATCCTTGCTGCATATTATTAGTTTAAATGGTCCTAATTATGAAAAATCCTCCTCATCACAAAGAGCTGTCTTTGTATTTCTTCAATGTTTCTTTTCACCGTTGGTCTTGATGACAACCTTATTTTTCCAATGAACAGTTTTAGCATCAGATTAGAAGAGCTTCTTGTGATCAAACATAACGGCAAAGATTTTGAGCCTGATCATTTGTAGCAGATATTACAATTACAATTTTTCTTATGGCATCCTTAGTAGATTTTTTCCAAAATTCTGAAAATTGCATGTTCAGGACATAGTAGTAATTGTTTTGTTTTTTTTTTTAACTCAAAGGCTTTACTTCCTGTTTGGAAAAGCCTCATTTTGTACACAACCTCCTGACCATTAAGAGTGCACCTTGAACCATGCTATCTCCTTCTTCATCTTGGGTTTTGGAAGTGATGTTTATCACACAAAATGTCTTGGTTTATCCCACCTGTGACTATTTAATCCATAACTACCAGGATCCCCTTCAAGTCCTTTCCTCCCTGTACTGTCTTAAGCATAACCCAATACTCTGTATTTCTGTTCTCTTCAATTTCAGTTCACGTGTGAAACAAAATGTTCCCTTTTCTCACACTGACGTGCTGAACCCGGCCCCTGGAGTCAGAGTGCAGGGTTACGGGAGCTGATTTATCCCAGATAAGAAGCTGGGAAGGGAGGCCTCTCCATCTGAAAACGCTTCCTGAGAGGATGTGTCACTGACAGCTTCATCCACATATTGTAGAGCGGCAGCAGAAAGCAATACATCCAGCAGCAGAGGCTCCTTAGATACAAGGTCAGGTCAGAGTCATGAGCCTCAGGTCGTGCAGATTTAGGGAAAAGGACTTCAGGAAGATGGAGTAGACTGGACAATATCAGAAGATGATTCCCCTGTTTCCTCTCAACTCATGACTGATCAGATGCCGCTGTGTTGCTTCCTTTCCCATGTGAATGGAAGGCACATGTGCAATCATGCATGCAAAGATACTATGGTGGAAATTTAGGTGCTGGTGAAGACATTGTAGTGAGAAACGATATATTTAAGTAAAATGCTGTGATGCTTCTCAGCCTCCCTTCAAAGGATGTGGTCTGAGGGGGGATTTGCGGAGGATACTCGCTGTTGTCCATAATCTTCCTTACTTCATGAATAATTCTCCTTTGTGAAATAATCTCTAAAGGTTCTAGAACAGTTCCTAGAACAGATCCTTCTTTATCAGCTTGTTGAGTTTTTTTAAGTCATTTGCTCTGAAGCTGTTACCCCGGCAGATGATAGGGGAAGAGATCACACTCTCTACAACAGACTTATAGAAGATATGGAGCATCTTTTTGCAAACACCGAAGGACCTAAGCTTCCTTAGGAAGTACAGTCTGCTCTATCCCTTCTTGTAGACGGCTTCGAAGTTGCGTCTCCAGTCTAGCTTGTTATCCAGGTGAACACCAAGGTATTTTTACTCCCCACCACCTCCACATCTTCCCCAATGATATTAACAGAAATGTCATTGTTGTTCCAGTTTCTTCTGAAATCTACAATCTCCTCTCCTGATGTTCAGGAACAGATTATTGTTTTCACACCATGAAACAAAGCTGTTAACCAGCTCCCTGTACTCAGCTTCCTGCTATCTTTGATGCACCCAATGACTGCAGAGAACCCTGTCTGGTACTGGAAGTCAGAGGTGTACTGAATAAAAAGGAGTGGTGAGAGTACTGTACCCTGTGGTGCTCCTGTGCTACTGGCTACTTGATTAGACAGTTGACCCTTCAGTTTAACAAACTGTGGTCTGTTTTTCAGGTAAAATGACAAAAATGTATGCCCTTTTCCAAACTAGTTTTTGAGTACTCGGTGGGAAAGGGAAATTCTACGTTTCTCCAAGTCATCAAAGAGTCTTCTATATAAATAAATATAAAGAACAACAGCCAAACCCATTTAATTCGGATATTATGCAGAATCCTAATGGATTAATTCAGACAGCATAGCCTAATTATTATATGTGTGTACATTTATTACCAAGGGCTTTATAAAAATCTAGTCTGTCTTCAGTGACTTATTGGATGTTGTTTTTGTTCATTTCCCATTGGTGCACTGTGAGTAGAGTAGACTGACCCTGAACTGCTTTTTTTGTACTTATTGCTTTTCTCAGCAACCCTTAGTGAACATTGGTCCCTGCTTTACGTAAATGTTCCGGCTCCACCACTGTAGGAAGCTCAATAGTCTCTATCCCCTTTGAAAGAACAGGAACAGGAACTGGAAGAGGAAGAACAGCCTTAATCCCTTTTTGGAAGCAAGGAAGGGGCACTGGAAGAGAAAGGATGGCCTTGACTCCCTTTGGAGGCAAAGGAACAGGAACTTTAATAGGTCATTCACCCCAGTATATCACAGGAACAGAAACCTAGCGACTTAGGGCACGTTTTTAAAGGACTGGGCTATGTACACAAACTACGTCCAATGATGTTCTTCCTCTGGCAGAAGAGCTGCTGTGATCTAAGAAAAAGATCTCCGCAAATAACAACAACTTGGTTTAGAAAACGAATAAAACCAAGTAAATCAGAACATAAAATGAATCCTAATTTGATTTTATACAGATGGTTAAAAGACACATACTGTCTGTAGACCAAAATATGATGTGGGACAAGCAATGCCTCTCTCCACTCCAGGATAATGTAACTCATAACCTTTTGCTTGTAGCAAGAGAACTTCTATTGCTCTCCATCATTTTGCTCTTATCCTGAGGTGCTCTCTCTGGGCAGGGAGAAGCCAAGCCTTGAGTGGGAATCCTTTCACATGGACGTACATGCAGTCGACCTGGCTACTTAATCATACTATATTTAAAAATATAACTTCATCTTCAACAACGTCTAAAATAAATTATTGCTTATTGCTTCTTTAAGCCAAAATGTAAACCTGCACTTTAAGTTAAAGAAGTAAATGCAAATTCAATTTAATTATACTTTATTGATTCCCAAAGGGAAATTCAGTTTGTACACAAAACCTTTATATGCTTTGGGTTTATTAACGGAAAGAGCTTCAGAAAAACAATACATTTGTATGACTTTGTTTTTCTGTTTTTGTTTGTTTTCTGGAAGGCTGTAGTTCCAATTTGACAAGTATGGTCCATGTGTGTTTCCACCATATAATAATGGCCTCTACAGCAATGTTTTGAACCAATGAAATGCAGTGACATGCATGGCTGCAAGCAGAAGCAGCAGGCTGAAGCTAAACAAATGTGGTTGTTCCAGGTGGGCGACCCTGTAGACTCTGCTATTCAGTCTGTTTCAGCTGGAATACCCCCTACTTATTTTTTTGAAAGACAAGAAGACAGATGTTTGCGCGTTCCTCCCAACTTGATTCTGCAAGAGTTTGATATCAGTTAACTTTATTAGTTGTGAAACAAATCAAGAGGGATCCACTGTTATAATCTTGTCTCTTTTAGTTGCTGTCATGGTTGACCGAGAGGCTGAAGATGAGAAGCTGAGCATTACTGCTATAAAACTTGGTGACTAGCTGGTATTTGGGAGCCCCGGAGTATATCTATATCTATATATCTATATATAGATATGTAGATATCTATATATAGATATACAGTGGGGAGAACAAGTATTTGATACACTGTTGATTTTTCAGGTTTTCCTGCTTGCAAAGCATGTAGAAGACTGTAATTTTTATCATAGGTACTCTTCAACTGTGAGTGATGGAATCTAAAACAAAAA